>CAKOFX010000055.1:0-31529 GCA_933228675.1 Stomorhina lunata
AAATTTCCTATAAAAAGTAAATTTTTGAAAAATTTCCTATAAAAAGTAAATTTTTGAAAAATTTCCTATAAAAAGTAAATTTTTGAAAAATTTCCTATAAAAAGTAAATTTTTGAAAAATTTCCTATAAAAAGTAAATTTTTGAAAAGTTTCCTATAAAAAGTAAATTTTTGAAAAATTTCCTATAAAAAGTAAATTTGTGAAAAATTTCCTATAAAAAGTAAATTTTTGAAAAATTTCCTATAAAAAGTAAATTTTTGGAAAATTTCCTATAAAAAGTAAATTTTTGAAAAATTTCCTATAAAAAGTAAATTTTTGAAAAATTTCCTATAAAAAGTAAATTTTTGAAAAATTTTCAGTATTTTTTTTTAGGAAATTCCAAATAATTTTAAATATCAATAAAATCAATCTTAGACTTGTACAATATTATATTTTTTTTACAATTTGAAAATGCGTTAGATTTAATCCACTTTAAAAAAAAAAATTAAATTATTATTTTGTTTGAAGAAACATTTCCTTTTGAAATTAAAAATGTATTGGACTTAATCCACTTTCGAAACAAATAAGTTTGAAATTTTTATTTTGTTTGAATAATATTTTCTTTTAAGTTGAAGTTGACTTACAGCCTGTTTTTCGAAAATGAAAATATTGTTTCGTTCGTAAAAATAACGAAACGTAAATCAATTTGGTTTTTGTAAAATGAAATAAATTGTAGTGAGTGACAACTTAAAAGCTTTCGTGTCTTAAGCTTTTTTTGGGTTTTTCTTAAACAAATTCACTCGTATAAAGCGAATGAAAACGTTAAAATTTCTCGATAACCAAAGGTCTTTCGTGTATGAAATAAAAACTAAGGGCCTGATATATTTATTTGTGCAAAGTTTTAAAACAAATGCATTTATCTTTAGATTTATAAACGTTTTTGTGCATTCATGATTATTTTAGCTACTTTTGAGAATTTGTCTTGTATGGGAGGTATGGTCAAATATGGCTCGATTCCTACAAAATTAGGTACACTGATTAAGGTTATTATAGGTAATATTTGTGCTGCATGTTATTGAAATAGAACTAAATTAGTGGCTGTAAAGGACCTAAAACTCTATTTGGGGAAGGCATTCCCGAAATAGTAAACCGATTTTGACCAAAAAGTATAGGGATCGTTCTTGGACCAAAATATAAGCCTGTGTCAAAACAACTCAGGAAGTGATTCTGGGTCGATTGGTATAATTAAATGTGGGTCTCAAAATATAAGCCTGTGTCAAAACAAATCAGGAAGTGATTCTGAGTCGATTGGTATACTTAAAGGTGGGTCTCAGAGCAATATTTCTATGCGTTACAAACATCAGCACAAACAAAGCCCAATATACCCTTTCCACCTAATTTAATCGGGAACTGAGGGAGGCCGTTTAAAAACTTTAAAATAAATTGAGTTGCAAATATATCAAATATACCATCTATCATCGGCAACTGCTCCAAAAGTTGCAGTGCATGGTTTGCCTAAACCTGTTATTATAAGTAAATTTTCCCCACGTGAACACAGTAAGAACGATGAAGTTATATTTGAGGTTTCCTCATTTTCTTCACATTTATTAGTGGCCGCGAATGCCTCCCATCTATTTAGGCATCAACACCACAACCTATATCAACCAAAAAAGAAAAGAAAACAAAATAGCCAGGTAATGAAAGAATTGGTACTATTGAGGAAACAAGTAACCCCACAGGAGGCAATTTTAGGTGTGATGCAGTCTCAGGATGTATCTGTGAAATTTCTAAAGCTGCAAAAACTATAGCTGATTTTATTAAATATTTAAAATAGATTTTAATTTGGTAATTGTGAATTTTTAAAATTAAAATTTAATTTTATTTTTTTTATTTTTATAAACAAAGGCAATTCACTGACAGGGTTACCACCGACAAGCTACATGTTACATATAAAAAAAGCTTGGATATTTCAAATTACATATATTGGCAATAATGTTTCCTTACGAAAGAAAAAAGCTCTTTTTATGTCAAAATTATATTGACGAAAGCTTTTAAACGTTTTAGAAAAACCTAAATTTGAGCTTAATCGTAAGCAAACGAAAACAAATGTGACAAGACTTTTGTTTTCGAAAAACAGGCTGTTAAACCACTTTCAAAATAAAAATTTGTATCAAATAGTAAAGTACAAAATTTTTGGCTGTCAATATTTTAGTGGGTTTAGTAAATTCAAAATTAATTATTTTTCGCATAGTAAGATCCACAATTGCAAAACCTTTCCCCATCATTAACTTAATTTGTTTGTAATGTGGACTTATTCCACTTTCAAAATAAAGTCTTCATATATATCTTTAGAGATCTTGGCGTTTTGGCTGAGATATTGAGTTTTCGAACTCGATATGAATAGAGGAAGCTATCAATATGATTTTTTATAGCTTTCTTGGGATTACAACGGATTTCAAAATCCAAGTGAGGCTGATCTACTCTGGCGGTCTAGTCTAACCCACCTTCACATCACTTCACCTCATTGTTTCATGGTCGTTCATAGCGATCCAGTTTAAACTATACATTGTTAATCGCTACTTAAAATCCCTTAATCTTCCTACTTTTTCTCACTAATTACTTAAATAATCCCAAATTAAAGGGGTTTTCCATAATTTACATTATTTCACTCTTTATTAATAAATTAAATAAAGAATTTGCTACCAACCCAAGGATAATGAAATATTTCTATGACTAAAAGAAAAAAAGAATTAAAATATTGAAAATTCCATGAAGGCAAAGAAGAAAGATGTGGCAAAAAAAAGGTGGGACAAAAAAGTAACTCCTAGAACACAACCAAAGTGCCAGTGGTAGTGTAAACCATCCTTGAGTATAAAATCAAATTAGGTGTAAACGAGTAAAAATCTCTAGGCAATAACCGCCAAAACAAAAACAACTTCAATGTGAAAAAGCAACGGTATAGAATAAGAATGAGTTTGTGTGTGTGTGCGTGTGTGTAAATATCCTTAGCTGTAGATGATATTCTGCTTAGAGGGATCAACATGTCAGTCCTAGGAGAAATTTCCTAGTTATAAGTAAAAATTTGCTGCTGTTGGTAAATAAAGAGTAGACAAAAAGCCACAACGAAAAAATATAATGAATAATTTATTATAGTTGGCAAGCTTTTACGGGAAATTAAAGTTTTGTGGATTACGAACAAACAACCAACCATCCAACCAACCATCCAACCGACCGACAACTTACCAACGCCCTCAGAACTTATTTTTTATATATCTTTTTTTATAGAATTTTTTATACATTTTCTCATGGAATGTTGAATTTATCTAATAGCTAAAGTGCACCATTAAAATCAAAAAGTAATAAAAAACAGCTTGTTGAATGTTGAATGTTTCAATATATTTTTTCCGCTTTATATTTCTTTTCTACAGCAGATGAAATTGTTGAAAAATTTATTTATTTAGGATTTCTTTTTTTCCTATTTCAGTTTTTTATATTTAACTTTATCAATAACCCATCAAACTCATATTCATAACCCTCTTTATACTCCCAGTTAGTCATCACTATAACGATTACACTTCATCAATCTGTAAAGTGAAAGATAAAAACTAAATTGTTCATGTACGATTATAAACTCTTACAACCGGAAATTTTTACTTCCATTGTCTGTTAAATATACGAGTTACAATATTGACTTTTTCTTTCGAAGCGCATTCATAAATGTTTGAAAGCAGAACCTTAAAGTAATCTAATCTTTTCAAACGTTTTTTAATTGAAAAAAAAACCTTAACCAAAGTTTTCAAAATAACATTGATCCTAATACTCTATTACACTGTACAACACACAAAAAAATTACAAGGTCCGGGCTATAAATTCTGATAGAGGAGATAAAAAAAAAGATACGTATATCGGCGTTTTGAAAGTTTACATCTGAATTTCGTTTGAGAGGGGGTTAAAGTTTCCCAGCTCTGGCACATTCTTATTGTTAAACGGCATAAGAAACCATTGAAACCTTACATTTTAGGTATAAAATGTGTTCAGCAAATTTATGTAAAATCTTGTCCTTCTTTTAAAAAAGAGCAAAAAACACAATTAAAACAGGGTTTTAGAGGGTTAAAATGTTCCACGAAAATGTTACCCGTTAAATTTTACTATAAGTCCCTGAATACACCAAAATGGAAAATTCAACCATAAAGCCAGAAATAAGACGCAACGAAAGAGAGCTTAGGGTTAATTTCGCATTTATTAAGAATTTTATTTTAAAGCAAATTTGGATAGCAAGTATTCATTAATTACATTTTTTTAGCTCTAGGCAATTCCACTTCATTATCATACAATGTCCAGCATAGCGTTCTTCAATGGGTGAGCATGTCTGATGAAATGTTTCACCATGCTCATCAGAATCGAAGAGCAAAATACACCATTAAAACAGGGATTTAAGGGATTAAAATGTTCTGCATAAATGTTGTCCGTTACATTACAACAAAAACAATGAAAAGCAAAATCAAAACAAAAACAAGTAAGAAAGCGCTATAGTCGGTCAAGCCGACCATACGATACCCTTCACCACTAAGGTCAAAGGTGTTAATTTTCCTGTGTAAAGACAAATATTTGCTAAATTTTGCCATCATACAAACATTTTTTCAAAACTTATATATTCAACCTGTTTCCGTCATTTGGACTTATATGAGAGCTAGGGTCAAATGTGGACCGATTATCTCGAAATTTGGCAGATTGATTACAAAAATTATGTATGCAAAAAATAGACTCAAAATTTCCATTATCTTTAGATTTACGAGTGTTTTAGTGATCTTTTGTCTCATTTATTGCGTTTTTAAAGAAGAATTTGTATGGGAGCTATGGTCAAATGTGGACCGATTTAAACGAAATTTGGTACAGTGATTTTAGTTGACATAAGCAGTATTTGTTTTAAATTTCGTGGAAAAATATTGATATTTGTGGCCAATATAGCAATTCCGGGAAGTGGGACCTATGGGAGGTACCATAAATAATGGACCGATTTTGACCAATTTCAATAGCCATGGTCCCATTATCAAAAAAATGATCTGTGCCAAATTTCATCAAATTATCTTCAGAATTGCGACCTGTAGTTTGATTACAAGGTTTACATGGGGGTCCAGCCAGCCAGCCGTCCAGCCAGCCAGACGGACGGACGGACGGACGGACATCGCTAAATCGACTCAGAAAGTGATTCTAAGCCTATTGGTATACTAAAAGGTGGGTCTACGACAAATATTTCTATGCGTTACAAACATCAGCACAAACTTATAATACCCTTTCCACCTATGGTGGTGAAGGGTATAATTAAGTTCTATATATCTTATTGTACTGAAAAAGTTTCAAAAGATTGACCATCTCATAGTAATATTAAATTAATTAAGAAAGAAACTCAGTTTACGTGTAAGATTTGTTTTGGCAAAAATGTCCAATTGTTTGGAAAAATTAGATTTGTTTTGCTATATCTGCGGTAAATATACTATACCGGAATATAAAGTTACGTTTTTCAATAGTAAAGTTGAAGACATCTATAAAAGGTATTTTGAACTAGAAGTTTTTCCGGATGAACTGTGGACGTCGAAGCATTGCTGTCGCATTTGTTATAATGGCTTAATTTTGTGGTCCAAAGGTAATTAATTTTTTTTTTGTTCTAAAACTATAGTTTTATTTTTGAACTCTCGCTGAAGGTCAACGAAATTCAATGCAGTTTGGTATTCCTATGCGGTGGTTAGATCCAGGCGAACATAATGACACCACGTGCTACGTGTGCCAAAATCTTCCCATATTAAAGTTGAATAGATATAGGCGAAAGAGTTTTGTATACAAAACTGTACCATCAGCCATGCTGCCAGTTCCGCATTCTGACGAACTCCCAGTACCTGTGCTACAACTTCGAAGTCCTAGTCATTATGTTGATGGAACCATCGCTGAAACAGGAACCTTTCATTGCGCTGATAGTGATTAAACAGGAATTGAAGTTATCCCAAGACCAATATTAATGTCCCAAGAGCATTTAAATGCATTGGCTCGGAGACTGAATCTGTCTAAAAACAAATCAGACATTTTAGCTGCAGACTTAAAAGGTCTTCATCTACTTGAACCTGGTGTCAATGTTACGAGCTTTCGTAAGCATCAAGACAGCTTTCTGCCATTCTTTTCAATAAACGATGATAACACGTTTGCTTATTGCAACGATATTAAAGGAATAATGAATGCAATGAATTTTGAGTATAACCACGAGGACTGGCGTATATTTATTGATTCATCTAAGAAGAGTCTAAAAGCTGTACTTCTGTATTACGATAATACCAAAAATCCAATTCCAATTGCCTACGGAATGAACATTAAAGAAAGCTATGATTCTATAAAATTAATACTGGACTCCGTAAAATATGAAGACCATAAGTGGCGGATCTGCTGTGACTTAAAAGTCGTTAGTTTCCTTTCAGGTATGCAGGCCGGATACGTTAAGTACGGATGCTTCTTATGCACTTGGGATAGCAGGTGGAAGGGTGACCAATATTCCAAAAAACAATGGCAGTTGAGAGCTGAGGGAACATTAGGAGAGCACAATATCGTACGTCAAGCATTGGTACCAACTAAAAAAATTCTCTTACCCCCATTGCATATCAAACTTGGTGTGGTAAAAAACTTTGTTAAATGTCTGGATACAAATGGATCAGCATTTAATTTTCTGAAAACGTTATTTCCAAAATTAAGTGAAGCTAAGATTAAAGAAGGTATGTATATGTTCTTCAAGTCGTTGTTATTGTTAAAAGTCTTAAAATTGGTTTCATACCAATAGGTGTTTTTGTTGGTCCAGATATAAGAAAGCTAATGCTAAACGCTTACTTCGACGAAATGCTCTCACCAATTGAGCTTGATGCGTGGAAAAGCATTAAGGAAGTGATATACAATGTCTTAGGCAAACATCGTTCTCCTACTGCTCGAATATACGTGGACACCATGCTTAAAGCTTTTGAAAAACTAGGCGTTCATATGTCAACAAAAATTCATTTTTTAAATTCCCATATGGATTACTTTGAGAACCAGTTGTCAACAGAATCTGATGAGCATGGTGAAAAATTTCATTAGACATGCGCACCCATTGAAGAACGCTATAAAGGTAATAGCATACATTCGCTTATCGCTGAAATATGCTGGACATTGTATGATAATGAAGTGGAATTGCCTAGAGCTAAAAAAAATGTAATTAATGAATACTTGCTATCCAAATTTACTTTAAAATAAAATTCTTAGTAAATGCGAAATTAACCCTAAGCTCTCTTTTGTTCCGTCTGACTTTATGGTTGAATTTTCCATTTTGGTGTACTCAGGGACTTATAGTAAAATTTAACGGGTAACATTTTTATGGAACATTTTAACCCTCTAAAGCCCTGTTTTAATGGTGTTTTTTGCTCTTTTTTAAAAGAAGGACAAAAAAGACCCATATCTTGAGGAGTTAGAGGGTTAACATTTCTACAAAAATGTGCTCCGTAACATTTTACATAAATTTGCTGAACACATTTTATACCTAAAATGTAAGGTTTCAATGGTTTCTTATGCCGTTTAACAATAAGAATGTGCCAGAGCTGGGAAACTTTAACCCCCTCCCAAATGAAATTCAGATGTAAACTTTCAAAACGCCGATACACGTATCTTTTTTTTTGTCTCCTCTATCAGAATTTATAGCCCGGACCTTGTAGTTTTTGAAAAAATTTGATTTTGTTGTACAGTGTTATATATAGATGTTGCACTTCCATACATTGATTTGTCGTATGGTCGTTTCGAAAAGTCCCATAAAAAATAGACTATATCACTTTTACTCTTATTCGATTAATTTCTAAAAATTACCATACACGTATCTCTTGAAGCGGATCTAAATTCTCCTAAAATTCTGCTTATTTCCCTTTTTGGTACAAAGAAATGAAGTTAGTTGGTTTTTTCTTTTTTTACTTTTGAATAATTTAAGAAGACTACCGAAAACGTGTACATTCATTTTCACACTAGTCAAAACGCATTTTTTTTACCCTTTCTATAAAAAAAGTCTATGCATAAAAGGTCTGATCTTTATAGAAAAGTAGCTGATCATTAACTTGAAAAGTCAACGATCGTTACACCTTTTATACCAAAAGGTATCTTACAAGCCAAAACGGTACTAACTAACTTTCAAAGCTCAAAGTTCTATAATAATCAAACAGTTTTCAATAACTTTCATATCTTAAAATACAAGTGTTTTCTTCAATCTAAAATCTATAAATAAAATGATATTGTTTTTATTCAAATAATTTAATTTAAAAGTGTTTTTGTTACAATATCGGGGGCTTTGATTTCCGCTCTTGACTTTATTATCATTTTTTGTGTATTATCTAAATGTTTTCGAATTCTTTCGAATAATAACTAGAATTTAATCTTCAATCTTTTAAATATAAAAAAATATTATTAACCCTTCTACTTTCCTTGGATTTGTGCCCTTCATATTACCCTTTGGGTCAATATGACCCAACAATGAAATATCAACAAAATTTCATATTTAACATAGGATCTTTTCTTAATTTAGGACCAGCATTTAGGGGATGACCCCTACTTATGCAATGCATTGTGTTGGATGTTGGAAAATAGGTTATGGGAGGGGGGATAGATGGAGTAGTGTTTATGGCTTTGAATTTACCTATATTGCAACTAGCAGGGAAAACTTCTGCGGGAAGTGAATTCCACATACGAACTATGCGGCTGAAGAACAAATTTAATGTAACGTGTTGTTCGGTCTACCGACCAATCGACCACAAAGGAATGAGCTTTAACAGAATGACGTGTATTGCGTAAAAAGTCCGAGTTTCGGGAACGAGTTCTCTGATTTCGTTACAGCACATTCCGAAGTACTAACAATAGAACAGTGTGACACAACTCAAATTGCGACGGTGCTCCTGTAAATCAATAGAGTTGGATACCCCACTGTCCCGATGAGCACTGTCGCCATTTCCTGCTCTCGGTCGAGAAGCTGCAAAACAGACTTTGAAGCTCCGGCCCATATATGAAGTGGGGTAAATAGTAAGGAGATCAGATGGAGTGAAGTATCTCTTGCACCGTTTTAGAGGCACTTTAATGCTTTTTTCGGCACTTGAAAGATGTATTTTGTCGAACGGACATCACATTAAATTCTCATGCCCAGAACATCAAGAGCATATGATTCCTCAATATGTAGACCACCTAGGGTTGCCAGTCAGGCTGGATTCGACTGGATTTTCCAGCCTTTTTAGTGCTTGTCCAGTGTCAAGCCAAAATTAATTTTGTCCAGCTAAAAATTAATTTTGTGAAAAAGAACGCAAATAATTAATTTATTAATCGATTTCTTGATCAGTTCATTTTGTATTAAAATTAACCTCCATCAAATCTCTCCATTGTACTTACTTTACTTAAATGGCCTATATCAAAAACCTGTTATGTGAGCATATTCTCCAATTCGTAGGTCAAGCTTTGAAAGATTTTCCTCTACTTGGCCTTTCCATCGAATTTTTGGACGTCCTCTTTTACGAGTTCATTCGGGATCGTTTTCGAACACTTTTGTTGCTGGAATACTTTCATACATTCGCATAACATGTCCCTGCCAACGCAGCCGATGCTTTTTGATGCGTTTTACTATGTCAATGTCAATGTATAACTCATACAGCTCATTGTTCATTCAATGTCGATATTCATTGTTGGTGTAAAATGTTCCAAAGATTCTTTGTAGAATCTTTCTTTCAAAAACAGCAAGAATAGCTATCTCTGCCTGTCCAAGTGCCCATGATAGCAATGTGCGTCCCATGATATCAATGTCATCGACAAACGCTAGTAGCATGTGTTTTCTATTGAAAATTGTTTCAGATCTCGGACGATATCGCTGCGGTTAATTACGGTATTCGAAATTCGGATTATCAAAAATATAAAGACTCATCGAAGCAAATTATTTAAGCAAATTTTTTATTATAAATGTCCAGCTAATTTTTGGGTTGTCAAGCTTTTTTTTTTCTTATGTCCAGCTTTTTCAGGATTTGTGTCTGGCAACCCTAAGACCACCCATTAATACAGATGAAGAAACATGGTTTCCCTCGCGTTTATGCGTAAGCATACATCATCTATTCGCACGACCCCATTCTGAAATTGTTTCTAAATCTCGGTTTAATGATTAATTCATGTTTTGTGTCATAGCGCCAAACTCAAGAAGGCTTGGCCTACGATTGAATGAATATGAATGGCAAATATTACTATCATCTGCAAAAGAGTAGATAGGATTGGAAGCTTGACGTAAAAGGTCATTTATAAAGAAAAGAAAGAGTTGGAGAAAGAACAGAGTTTGGGGTACCCCTGAATTAATCATAAACTCGTATGAAGAGAACCAATCTATAACAACTCGTATAGAGCGATCTCTGTGAAAACTCGATATAAACCGAGAGACGTTTTTATAGACACCAAAGGCAATAAGTTTTGATAGAAGTGCTCCGTGCCCGTACACTATATCAAACGCCTTGGAAATATTCCTTTATCATTATAGCTATATCATTTGAGAACAACAGAAATGCGAAAATAGCGTTACGTAATATGTGAACAGCCCATGAAAGGAAAAATATTCAATGAAAGCGATTATATTGATAATTTGACTGAACAAATTATTGATAGATGTTTCTAAATGAAGGTGAACCGAACTCAATTATGTTCAATAGGAAAAAAACTATGAAGTGGAATTAAGCTTGAAATATCGCTTGTTGGGTCACATTGACCCAAAGGGTATTAAGTGTGTGAAAATCGTGTTTTGAAATGTGTAGGGGGGAGGAAAATTTTTAATTTTGTTATTTTCTTTTAAATATACCATTTTCGTCCCTGTAATGGATAAATTAAAGTTTCACGTTCATATCTAATTATTTAAGGGAAAAATTTGGCGTTTGAAAAACCAAATTGGGTCAAATTGACCCAAGGAGTGTATAAGGGTTAAAAAACATTTTGAAGCTACGAAGAACCGGTTTTAGAGCTAATTAATTTGATATATCATTATCTAAATTTTGAAACAAATCCGTGGAGAACCGGTTTTGGAGCCATTTAATTTTATATATCATTATCAAAATGTTAAAACTGATCTGATAAAGTTTTAAAGTATGAAAGCAACAGACTTTAAACTTAAATTGAACTTTCAAAAGTTTGTTCCTCAAATTTTTGAGTTATTTAAAAAAGTTGATTTCTAGTAGAGGTCAAATATGGATCGATTCCACCGACATTTTTATCCAATTTCCTATAAGTACAATTAAATATGTGACCTAAATCCTAAAGCAGAGAGAAAAGTTCTTCGAAAAGTACCCGAAATAAATTACCAATTTCAATAGACATTATCCCAGTACCTAAGAGGATATGCGTGGAGAGATTGGTACTATGGGGCTTACCGATGGACCGATTTGAATATTCATAATCCAGGAAAGGACCAGCGCGTAAGCTAAAACAGTTAGAAACGTTAAACTTAATAAAAGGTAAAAGGTACGGTAAGGAATTTACTGTAGTTCAAAATTAAATGGATCGGAGCAGGGCAAGCTCTCTTCTCCTTACAAAAATACGATTTTAATGAAATTTGAAATGTACAAGTGTTTTAGGACTTGTCCGGGAAAAGGGTCTAAGTAGAGGATCGAATATTTCAGTAATAAATCCATCCCCTACAGAAAAAACACTGCTTATAACATTTCTCTATAAGATTAAGATACAGATCCATAGAATTTGATAAAACCGACTTTTCGGTTGAGTTGCCTTGAATCGGGAAGTAGTTAGATTCACAAATAAAGGAAAACGACAAAAATGAAAGACTCACATAGACTCTGATATGTGTTTCTTTGTTAACCAGATCACGTCAGTCTTTTAATAATAAACTAGAGTTAGTCCCCTTCTGTACGATTGGCAGAGCTTCGAAAGGCTTAATTAAATATTAGCTTAATTCCTAGGAATTCAAAAATGATTTAACAATACCTTAAGTTTAATTCCCATAAAACAATTCAAAAAAATGTGTTGATTTTTAATTCTTAGTGAATTGATTCACATGAGAATTTAAAATCAACTTGAATGAATAAAATGTTTCTTCATTCCTCTACTCCAATTTGAATTAACATTTTTTATTCTTAATTAAAACCAGTCCAAATTGAATTACAATATTTTTTGGTAATTCATTTTGTGCAAATCATTAGGGTGGATATAAACTAAAGATACTTGATTTTAAATCAAAAACTTAAATTCTGACTTTTTCTGGGGAAAAGTTTTGAAAACTATACCACTCATTGAATAAAAGTATATCAAACCAAAAAAACGAAAATTGAAGTTTTAATTTATAGGGTATTATTGGATCAAGTATATTATTGGATCAAGATATAAAATAGAACAAAATTTATCATAACCTATTAAAATATTCTTATGTTTTATCAGAAAGCATACACATTTTATAAAAGTATGCATGTATTCTTTAATGCATGTATTCTTTAATTTTCGTTCAAAAAAAATGGAACTACCCTAATGTGGCTATTTCACGGCAAACTCGTGTATATTTTGCATTTATTTGTTAAACTATAACTTTTAAAAGATATTTAGCTATGCAGGAATAGAGTATTATTAATGGTCTTCAATTTATAATGACTTTATCTTTACCAGAAATTCAATGAATGAAGGAATCTGCTTAATATAAAATTTATTTTAAAAAAAATTATAAAAAGAATTTATTTTTTGTGACATTAGTTTTTGTAAATACATACATATACATGTAAAATGTGCTGATATGTAAGAGTATATTATCTCTGGTTTTGTTGTGTTGCTGCGAAATAATGTATTTTATATATTTTCGAATCTGTGTGAGATTATAGATTATGTGTACAGAAAATCTTTAGTTTTATGTGTATCTATATTTTATTTTAAATAGTTTTTCTGATCTTATGACCAATAACAAAGAATTTTTTATTTTTTTAAATTTCGCCTAAGTCAACTTAATAAGTTTTCGAATTTTTCCACAAAAATGTTATTTGTATATGCCCTACAGGTCTAAAAAACATCGGTCCCTTCGCAAGAAGATATATTACATAGTTGAAATACATACACAGTTATGATGGAATTAGAATAGAATTACAAAATTCAGTATAATTAGAAAATGTATATATACATATGTATGTATGTCGATAATGAATAAATCACATTTTAATCATATGACTTTTCATACATGTTTTTTAAACAAAGTGGACTTGGTTTTGTTAAAATCGAATAGGAAATCATCTCAGCTTAAAAACCCTTTTTAACCCAATAACTTAAGAAAGAGTCAATTCTTTATCCTCTAAAATGGGGACTTTTTGTTAATGGGTATTAAATGATATTTAATCCCTAATGCAATCCTGAAACTTATTTTATGGTTAAGGACTTGTTTCGTTGAGATTTATTTTATTCCGCTCATTTATAGGTATCATATATTTTTGAACTGTAGGGTTCGTTTGAATATATTTATTTTTGTATGCCTTTACAAAATGATTTGTTTATAAAATTTTTAATTATTTTTGTATTAGATTAAGAATTGAAATAATTTAAATTAAATCTAACTGATTTTAAATTCCCTAAGAATTAATTCTTAAAAGTTAAGGCTTATGACTTGATTCAGGTGAATGTATTATGGAAATGATATAAAAACTAAAATGAATTTGATTTTAAAATATGGAATTAGGAATTGAGCCTTTCGAACCTCTGACGATTGGGCAGGGCAAGTGCAGAGGAAGTTATTTATGGGCTTATCCTAATCTTCACCACAGCTTTCGCAAAAGTAACTTGTCCCAGTCTTCAATTAATGACAGTGTGACGTTATATCTACTAAATCAAAAGTTATAGATCTGTCTATAGAATAAAAGTGCAGGTGTTTGGTACTTTTCCAAAAATGGACCTAGAAGGAAGAAAACGTTTATGATGCAATACGTATCTTTTTTAACAAAAAATACAGTGACAAGAGTTGAACTGTAATCCTAAAGCTATACAAAAATATCAAAAGCATGTTTTGGTACTTTTTGAATTCAGGGGGCAAAACTAAAAGAGATAGAAAAAAATAAAATTGCATTTCAACTTGAAATTGGTTTAAGATTGTTTACGAAACTAGAAAAACACGTATTTCTTATTTTTAGAAAGTTTACCACGAAGAAGGTAATGAGGGGTAAAAATACTTTACTGATGGTACTTTTTGAAAAATGGGCAAAATTGTAAAAGCTTTGTTGGGTAAAAAAGAAAGACCACAATACCTGTTATTAGTTCAAAAGATTTACAAATATTAAAAACACAATTTCTAACCTTACATTTTTTTCCCTCGTTTAAACCCGTTTCTCTTTTTACCCTTTAAGACTTGTTGGATATTTTTTATGTTTATCGATTCCGATATAAATTTAATTTAATATGTAATGGTTCTAAAGATACATATATGTCAAAATAAGTACCCTCCATTGGTGTAATTTTCAAAAAAGTACTAAACACACCTCCCTTATTTTCGTAGCTGACGCAATTTTCATTGCTAACCCAATATAATTCTTCTTATAGCTATTGATTTTGAATATATAACGTTACAAAAGTTCCCCCTTCTACACGTTTTTTGCTTCTAGACAGCCAAATTTAAAAAAAATATCGAATACGTTTTTTTTATTGCTGATCTTAACTCCTTTTTTGTTTTTCTTTCCGTTTGGCTAAGAAGGTATAATGTTACCGATTTTTATTTTTTGTTAACCCCTTAATTGAAAAAAGTACCAAACACATGTCTTATATTCCTTCAATGTCAATCGACCAGTTTATAAATTATGTATATTTCAAGCTTTAAGAAAAAAACCTATCTTTAAATTTTTACCCATTTTTGTCCTTTTTTGATGTTTATCGATTGCGATATAAATTTTCTTTCTATACTTATTGCTTCAAAAGTTTTATATGGGTCAAAAAAGTACCAAAATATAGTTTTTACCCTTTTTATCCCCTATTTCTACCTTATTTGCGAAACGTTATTATTTTTCTAGTCGATCTAAATCCAATTTAAATTTTGTTTTTATCGATGTTGGTTTCGTTGAAATGATGCTACTAATTTCTCAATTTTCAAGCCTAAGCGGCCAATTACCAATTACCGAACTCGTGTCCCTTAATTTTCAGTGCTGATCTCAGACCAATTTAATTTTTGTTTTCATCACTTTTAGTTTAGAAGATATTACGTTACCGATTTTTCCAATTTTTACCTCCTAAATCAAAAAAAGATACCAAACACTTATTTTAATTTTCTTTAATGTGAATCGATCCGTCTGTAAATTATACTTCTGGCTTCCTTAGCTTAAATGATATTCATAGTATATTTATATTTACCCGTTTTTACCCTTTTCTACCCCATTTATCGTAAAATTACCAAGCACGTCTTTAATGTTTTTTTTTTGTGATATAAATTGAGTCTCTATGTTTATTAATTCAAAAGATACCTATGACTTAAAAAAGTACCAAAATATTGTTTTTAGCCTTTTTCATTCTTATTAATGTCATCTCCAAAACAAAAAACTAAACATTCCCTTATTTTTCTAGTAGATTCAAATCCATTTTCAACTTTGTTTCTATCCTTGTTGGTTTCGGAGATATGATGTTGCTAATTTCTCACTTTTCTAGCCTGTTTTACCCCTTAAGTGGTTGAATTTCAAAAAAGTACCGAACAAGTATCTTTTAGTTTTTGGTGTGAATCTCAAACAAATTCAAATTTTCACTTTTATAGTTTTTAGTTTAGGAGATATAATATTACCGATTTCTCCTTTTTACCCTCTTAATTGAAAAAAAGTACCAAAAACCTATTTGATATTTTGTTTTTGGCAAATCGACTTTAATATGAATTTTATTTTTAGCTTTATTGGTTTAAGTGATATACAAAGATAAGGAAAAATAAACGTACCCTAAATTTTTGTTCCCGCTTTTACTTCCTAAATCAAAAAAGGAGCAAACATGTCTTTAATATTTTTTTCTGCTGTTTTTTTTAAGTACTAACAATTTATGTTTACCCTTATTTGTTCCGTCTGTCAAAAAGTACCAAAAAACGGGTATTCTTATTTTTTACGCAATTTAAGTTTTGGTCCTATCGATTTTATTTCCGGCTATAGAGCATTACTGATTCTTCCCTTTTTTTACCCCCTTAGCAACCGAATTTTCAAAAATACCTTGTAAGTGGATCTATGCATCGAAAAAGGTACCCGATGTCAAAATTTCAGCTCAGTCAGTCAATCACGTTAGAGTTTCATATATATCGATTGTCTTTGATTGAACCGATTTTAATTAAATTTATTTCCATCCCCGTAAATTACTCCACATCTACCAAATCTGTCTTTTGACAAATAATTCTTTTAAGCCGCTGACCTTAAAACATGATACACAGTCAAGTGTATAACCTTCTCTCATGACTTATAGCATCACACATCGATTTCAGAGTATTCAATTTTTCACTTTACTCACATTTGATTTATCGGCTCACATTTTTCTGCAGACAAGTTAAGGGTGCCAGGCTCGATTCAGAAAAAAATAAATTCTTTAGCGTAGAATCACTTACGAAAAATTCACATGTAACTCCATACCCTTCAAAATAAATGTCTAAAAGCTAGAGCAAAAATGTTGAACAAAAAACGTCAAGTGAAGGGAAATAAAAAATGAATTTCTTGTAAACGATAAACTTCAAATCAAATTAACAAGAATCGCAAATAAGGTTAATTTTTATTGCAGAGAAATCTTCGGTGTAAATAAATATAGAAGATCTGAGATATACTTTACAGGAGTAAATATGAACTTCACAGTCAAGTTGTGTATCAATTTATCTTATTTTAATTTGGAAACGAAATAAGGAATGAAGAAAAATCACCACAAGAAATAGGAAAGTCTATGTTGGGTAAGAATTAATTAAAGTTCATATTTGTTAAAGCTATATTTTGGTAGTAAAATAATTTGATTTCTAAGAATAATAAGAAGGATTATTTATAGAAATTTTTTTAAAAATTTCCCATAAAAATACAAAATTTTTGAAAATTTTCCTATAAAAATAAGAAATTTTTCAAAATTTTTTGAAATATTTTCTATAAAAATAGGAAATTTTTGAAAAACTTCCTATAAAAATAGGAAATTTTTTAAAAACTTCCTATAAAAATAGAAATTTTTTTAAAAATTTCCTATAAAAATAGGAATTTTTTTAAAAATATACAAAAAAAATAGGACATTTTCTATAAAAAAAAATATAAAATTTTTGAAAAATTTCCGATAAAAATAGGAAATTTTTGAAAAATTTCCTACTAAAAAATGGGAAATTTTTGAATAATTTCCTATAAAAAAAGAAAATTTTTGAAAAATTTCCTATAAAAATAGAAAATTTTTGAAAATTTTCCTATAAAAAAAGGAAAATTTTGCAAAATTTCATATAAAAATAGGAAATTTTTGAAAATTTTTTTATCAAAATAGGAAATTTTTGAAAAATTTCCTGTAAAAATAGGAAAAATTTAAAAAATTTCCTATAAAAATATAAAATTTTTGAAAAATTTCCTACAAAATTATAAAATTTTGAAAAATTTTCTATAAAAATATAAAATTTTTGAAAAATTTCCCATAAAAACAAGAAATTTTTGAAAAAACTCCTATAAAAATAGGAAATTTTTGAAAAATTTCCCATTAAAAAATAGGAAATTTTTGAAAAATCTCCCATTAAAAAATAGGAAATTTTTGAAAAATTTCCCATTAAAAAATAGGAAATTTTTGAAAAATTTCCCATTAAAAAATAGGAAGTTTTTGAAAAATTTCTCATTAAAAAACAGGAAATTTTTGAAAAATTTCACAATAACAAATGGGAAGTTTTTGAAAATTTCCCATTAAAAATAAGAAATTTTTAAAAAATTTACCATTAAAATTAGGAAATTTTTGAAAAATTTCCCATTAAAAAATAGGAAATTTTTGAAAATTTCCTATTAAAAAATAGGAAATTTTTGAAAAATTTCCTTTTAAAAAAATAGGAAATTTTTGAATAATTTCCTATTAAAAAATTGGAAATTTTTGAAAAATTTCCTATAAAAATAGGATATTTTTGAAAAATTTCCTATAAAAAAATATAAAATTTTTGAAAAATTTCCTATAAAAATATAAAACTTTTGATAAATTTCCTACAAAATTATAAAACTTTTAAAATATTTCCTATAAAAATATAAAATTTTTGAAAATTTTCCTATAAAAACAAGAAATTTTTTTGAAAAATTCCCATTAAAAAATAATAAATTTTTTAAAAAATTCCCATTAAAAAATAGGAAATTTTTGAAAAATTTCCCATTAAAAAATAGGAAAATTTTGGAAACTTTTAAATTAAAAAATAGGAAATTTTTGAACAATTTCCTATTAAAAAATAGGAAATTTTTGAAAATTTTCCTATTAAAAAATAGGAAATTTTTGAAAAATTTCCTATTAAAAAATAGGAAATTTTTGAAAAATTTCCTATTAAAAAATAGGAAATTTTTGAAAAATTTCCTATTAAAAAATTGGAAATTTTTAAAAAATTTCATATTAAAAAATAGGAAATTTTTGAAAAATTTCCTATTAAAAAATAGGAAATTTCCTATTAAAAAATAGGAAATTTTTGAAAAATTTCCTATTAAAAAATAAGAAAATTTTGAAAAATTTCCTATAAAAATTGGAAATTTTTGAAAAATTTCTCATTAAAAAATAGGAAATTTTTGAGAAATTTTCCTTAAAAGGTAAAAAAATTTTGAAAAATTTCCCATTTCAAAATAGGAAATTTTTGAAAAATTTTCCATTAAAAAATAGGAAATTTTTGAAAAATTTCCCATTAAAAAATAGGAAATTTTTGAAAAATTTCCCATTTCAAAATAGGAAATTTTTGAAAAATTTTCCATTAAAAAATAGGAAATTTTTGAAAAATTTCCCATTAAAAAATAGGAAATTTTTGAAAAATTTCCCATTAAAAAATAGGAAATTTTTGAAAAATTTCCCATTAAAAAATAGGAAATTTTTGAAAAATTTCCCATTAAAAAATAGGAAATTTTTGAAAAATTTCCCATTAAAAAATAGGAAATTTTTGAAAAATTTCACATTAAAAATAAGTAATTTTTGAAAATTTTCCTATTAAAATTAGGAAATTTTTGAAAAATTTCCCATTAAAAAATAGGAAATTTTTGAAAAATTTCCCATTAAAAAATAGGAAATTTTTGAAAAATTTCCCATTAAAAAATAGGAAATTTTTGAAAAGTTTCCCATTAAAAAATAGGAAATGTTTGAAAAATTTCACATTAAAATTAGGAAATTTTTGAAAAATTTCACATTAAAATTAGGAAATTTTTGAAAAATTTCCTATTAAAAAATAGGTCATTTTTTAAAATTTTCTATTAAAAAATAGGAAATTTTTTAAAAATTTAAGAAATAAGAAATAAGAAATTTTTGAAAAATTTCCTATTAAAAAATAGAAAATTTTTTAAAAGTTTCCTATTAAAAACGGGACATTTTTGAAAAATTTCCTATAAAAATATTCCTATTAAAAAATAGGAAATTTTTGAAAATTTTCCTATTAAAAAATAGGAAATTTTTGAAAAATATCCTATTAAAAATAGGAAATTTGTGAAAAATTTCCTTTTACAAAATAGGACATTTTTAAAAAATTTCCTATTATAAAATAGGAAGTTTTTGAAAAATTTCCTATTAAAAAATAGTAAATTTTTGAAAAATTTTATATTAAGAAATAGGAAATTTTGGAAAATTCTCCTATTAAAAAATAGGAAATTTTTGAAAATTTTCCTATTCAAAAATAGGAAATTTTTGAAAAATGTCCTATTTAAAAATAGGAAATTTTTTTAAAATTTCCTATTAAAAAAAAGGAAATTTTTGAAAAATGTTAAAAATTAGGACATTTTAAAAAAAATTACCTATAAAAATTGGAAATTTTTAAAAAATTCCTATTAAAATAAGAAATTTTTGAAAAATTTCTTATAAAAATAGGAAATTTTTGAAAAGTTAAAAAATATCAAATTATTTCCCTACATTTTTTTCAACCCACTGTGCACTGTTTGTTTCTGTGTGTCCTTTGCAGCCTCACAATTGTTAATTTTAAACATTTATTTAAATTCCTAAATAATTGTTTATATTTATTTAATTCCAACTTTAAAAAGAAAGTAATTCCTTAATTCTTGAAGGCCATGAACTAAAATGTATTTACATTAAAAGAAAATTTATAAAGTTGCCTTTAAAACTTAATCTTGATTTAACATAATTATTTAGAGATAAAGCTATTTTGTGTGTGTCAAATATCAATTCAATTATTTTTTCTAAATACAAATTCTAAGAAAAGAAGATTGGAAAATCACGCACTTATTCTGGGAAAACTAGTGCTTCCTTCTTTATTTCGCTTCTGTTTAAAATCATGGTTCGAAAAAAACAGTACCTTATTATATTGTACTGAACTTACGCACACACAAATTTATTTATTTTAACGTACCTAAGTTGGAAACAAAGTTAGGTACACAAAGACATAATAATCAAGGAACGGTACCTTATGATAACGTACCGTTCTCTATGATTTTAGAGTATTTTTTAGTTAACTTTAGAGTTCTAAGTTACGAATTTTTAGTGTATTTTTTTTACTTACGGCAATACAGTTTTTGTCATTGTTGTCAGTTCATAAGAGTTCTTTAAAGTACTCAAAGTACGTTATAGTACTCAACGAAGTACGTTATTTTTAACGAACTTCGTGAAAGTTCGTTATGATAAACTTTGTGTATTTTAACAGGTCTCTAAAATGTTAAGGTACCTATACTTAAATTCAAAACTTTATTACGGATGTGACTATGTACCGAACTTGCCTAAGTACACTACGGTACCTTAAAATACAGTACTTTAAAGTATTTTTTCGAACCTAGTTTAAAAGTCACACAAGAAAAATAATAACTCACACTAAAACTTATAAGCACACTCGCACAAATAAAATAGAAAAAAATAAACTAAAGGAAAATGAATAAGTAAGAGTGCTATGTTCGGCTACGCCGAACCTTAAATACCTTCACCAATGGTGTAACAAAAGTAAAGTGCAGAGTGGAAAGAGTTTTTAGTCAATTACAAGTAAATATGTATGTTTCTGAAGACTGATTAAGGTGAATGCTACAAAAATACTGAAAAAGTTTCAAATCTCGATAATTAACATGCCTCATAAATTTAATTTTTAGGAGATATATATGAATAATACTTAAATTAGTGAATAACCATGTTTTATATTGGGTCTACATTTTGGAGGTAAGACATATTTCGGAATACTGAAATTAAGTTTGATGAGCTTCTAGATGGCATACCGACATAACTAATACATATGTACACTATTAAATTGCAACATATAGTTCTACTAACAACTGAGATATAGCCAAAGCTCGAAATTCGATGCTAAATTAAAATTTTTTATTTTTTATAAACAACAGGGATATCGCCAAAATTCAAAATTCGACGAGAATTAAAATTTTTTTTAATAACTCTATTTTTCAAAATTACTATAATTTTTTCAAAAAACTTTGTTTTTTTAAAAAGTTTTTTGAACTGTATGTCAAATTTTAAGAAATCATTAAACGCAACACACTATTGAATTTCATAAAAATCGGTACATTAGTAACTGAGATATCGCCAAAGCAAAATATGTCGATGTACGCAAATTGGCATATTTTAGAAAAAAAAAAAAAAAAAACAATATTTAAAAAATAAATTCGAATTATATATCAGATTTTACAAAATACTCCATTGCAGAATGCTATTAAATTTCATCAAAATCGGTCAATAAACACCAGAGATATCGCCAAAATTCAAAACTCGATGAGAATTAAAAAAAATGTTGCTTAAAAAACTGTATTTTTTCATAAAAAAAAATAAATTTCGTCAAAAAATAACATACCCAGCAAAACTTTGGTAATGGGAAGTACTCTGATAACTGGTTACCTTGTAACGACTACAACATATAATCCGAATAAATAATAAGTTATTACAGAAGTACTTATTTGTAATTAAGATGGTAATTTAAACTGAATGGCCCGGTTCAAATCCCACCAAGGGCAACAATTTTTTTTAGTTTTTTCTTTATAAAAAGAGTTTTTTTAAATGATTTTTGAATTTTAAGAACTTAAATATTATCTTCTGTAAAAAAAGTTTGTAAAACTAACTCACGTTAATGAAAAAATACCATCATGAGTCAATTTTGATTATGTAGGGGATGTTGAATACCAAACACGATTCTAATTGGTCTTAACTTGGTAAGCCCAACTTATCTGGGTCATCCTTCGTCTCAACTGTGGACACACACCTCCTCATGGTATCACCCGGGGAGCTAGTTTAACACCCATTAATATTGTGAGTTAACATGTTCCGAGAGTTGTCCCATAAGATCGATAAAAATGGGTTAGGATTACGGGCTAGTAACCCTCTCTTGAAAAAAATACAATGAAGAGGATAAAATTAGAATTGAAATGTCCCACTACCTAATGTTAGAGGAGGATGTCCGAAACTTCGATAGAAAGACCAAGTAGAGGAACATTTTTCAAAGCTTGGCCTATAAAATTGGAGAATATTCGCACAAGATCGAAATCCATGGAATTCTAAAATATGCTCGGACTTTGACCTTAACAGGTTGTAACATTTAAGTAAGTAAGAGTCAATCTTATGTAAAACCTTATACAAAAAAGAAGTTTTAAATTGCTTAAGTTTTAAAATAATTTTAAAAAATTTTAAAATAATTACAAAAAATCGTATACAAATATTTTTCCAAAAATTACAACAAAGCAAAAAAAAGCAGGGAAAAACAAAATTATTTTCACATGATTTTGGATCTAAAAATAAAAATTGTTTATATTAATTATAACCTGCTAAGTTTTCAACATATGAAGTAGCTCAGTGGAAGAGTCTCTGCCTAGCAGTCGGAGGGTCTGGGTTCGATCCCGCATGGGATCATAAAAAAAATTTTGTATTTCGTTTAAAAATATATGTTTTTAATAAAACAACAACAAAAAAGTTGTTGCTGTTGTTGTTGTTGCTTTCAAATTGCTTACCCAAGTCATTACTTTTCTGCAATTGGTAAGTACTTGCCTCCAATGACATCCCCATGTTAATGTAATGACTTAAACAGCGAATGAGTAAGTAGTTCGTGTTCAATAGCTTAACTGTTTAACTCATTATTTGGTAATGAAAAGTTTTACTGGGTAGTTTATAAAAAAAAAAGTTTTTTGAACCGTATATTAAATTTTAGGAAATCCTTCAACGCAGCACACTATTAAATTTCATCAAAATCGGTGGATCAATAAGCGAGATATCGCCAAAGCAAAAGATATCGATGTACGCAAATTGACATATTTAATTTTTTTTAACAGTATTTCAAAAAAAATTTTTGAATTATATATCAGATTTTATAAAATACTCCAACGCAACATGTTATTAAATTTTATCAAAATCGGTCTAGAAACCCCAGAGATATCGTCATAATTCAAAATTCGATGAGAATTAAAAAAAAAAAAAAAACAATTCAAAAACTGTCCCAGTAAAACTTTTCATTACCAAATAATGAGTTAAACAGTTAAACTATTGAACACGAACTACTTACTCATTCGCTGTTTAAGTCATTACATTAACATGGGGATGTCATTGGAGGCAAGTACTTACCAATTGCAGAAAAGTAATGACTTGGGTAAGCAATTTGAAAGCAACAACAACAACAGCAACAACTTTTTTGTTGTTGTTTTATTAAAAACATATATTTTTAAACGAAATACAAAATTTTTTTTATGATCCCATGGGGGCTCGAACCCAGACCCTCCGACTGCTAGGCCGAGACTCTTCCACTGAGCTACTTCATATGTTGAAAACTTAGCAGCTTATAATTAATATAAACAATTTTTATTTTTAGATCGAAAATCATGTGAAAATAACTTTGTTTTTCCCTGCTTTTTTTTGCTTTGTTGTAATTTTTTGAAAAATATTTTTATACGATTTTTTGTAATTATTTTAAAACTTTTTTAAAATTGTTTTAAAACTTAAACAATTTAAATCTTCTTTTTTGTATAAGTTTTTACATAAGATTGACTTTTACTTACTTAAATGTTACAACCTGTTAAGGTCAAAGTCCGAGCATATTTTAGAATTCCATGGATTTCGATCTTGTGCGAATATTCTCCAATTTTATAGGCCAAGCTTTGAAAAATGTTCCTCTACTTGGTCTTTCTATCGAAGTTTCGGGACATCCTTCTCTAACATTAGGTAGTGGGACATTTCAATTCTAATTTTATCCTTTTCATTGTATTTTTGTTCAAGAGAGGGTTACTAGCCCGTAATCCTAACCCATTTTTATCGATCTTATGGGACAACTCTCGGAACATGTTAACTCACAATATTAATGGGTGTTAAACTAGCTCCCCGGGTGATACCATGAGGAGGAGTGTGTCCACAGTTGAGACGAAGGATGACCCAGATAAGTTGGGCTTACCAAGTTAAGACCAATTAGAATCGTGTTTGGTATTCAACATCCCCTACATAATCAAAAATTGACTCATGATGGTATTTTTTCATTAACGTGAGTTAGTTTTACAAATTTTTTTTACAGAAGATATTATTTAAGTTCTTAAAATTCAAAAATCATTTAAAAAGACTCTTTTAATAAAAAAAAAAACTAAAAAAAATTGTTGCCCTTGGTGGGATTTGAACCGGGGCTATTCAGTTTAAATTACCATCTTAATTACAAATAAGTTCTTCTGTATTAACTTATTATTTATTCGGATGGTATGTTGTATTCGTTACAAGGTAACCAGTTATCAGAGTACTTGCCATTACCAAAGTTTTGCTGGGTGTATTTAAAAAAAAAAAAAAATAAATTCGTATTTTAGCGATATCTCGGGTATTAATGACAAATTTTAATGATATATACTGCGTAGGGAAACTTCCTAAAATCTGGTGTATAATTCTTGGTACACCCACCAGGAGCTCCACAAACTTGATTTCAACAGAGAGACAGACATGGCTAATTCTAATTCTCTGATTCTGAGTCGATCGGTATAATTTTTATGATGTCTAAGACGAATAATGAAAAAATTACAAACTGAATAACAAACTTATAATACCCTTTCACCTATTGGTGAAGGGTACAAAAAGAGGACGTTAAAATGAAGCTATAAGCTGGATGTCAAATTTAAAATGATTAGCAAGGATTACACGCATACTTGCCTTGCGGTGACTAACTTTGCAGGAGGAGAATTAAGGCAACAGCAAATAAACAGAAGGACGGACGGTATAAATGAATGAATGACGAGCAATGAACGATAAAACAAGTAGAAGAGATAACGATAATGTTAAGAGCATTTCAGCTTCCCACAAAATGCCCCAAAGATATTGAATTGCATCGGAGTATTGGCTTACGAAATCCTGGGGTGTGAAAGGGAATTATATGGGAAGGAGGGTGAAAGTGAGTATGGGTGTGTTGGTATGTTTGTATTGGTCTCATATACACAGTATTTTCTGTCATTTGCAGTTGACGTTTGTGATTTTAATCAAATTTGCATTATTTACAATTTAAGCTGCCAAGTTGATTTTTAGTTTGTTCCTCTTTCCTCTAGCTTCTTTTAATGATATTGCCTGTTACAGCCAGGACGTCTATTAAAGCTTTCCGTGGCTGCTGTTGGTATGTCAGTTAGTCAGTCTGTCTTTCACTCACTCACTCATTCATTCAATTTTGTGTTAAATATTTGACGCAGAATATTAAAATGCTAAATGCAGCTACAAAAAGCGTATAAATAAATTTATTCATTATTGTGGTATTTGAATTTTTTTGGAGGATAAATGAAAAACTTAAATGTTTGGAAAAAAACTGTTTTGTGGTTAATTGTGTGGATAATTTATTGGCAAAGTATAAAGATTTTATTCATGAAAAATTTAAATTTAAGTAAAATTATTTAAATAGCTTTTACGTTATTTTATTTCTATTAAAAAAACCAAAGAAAGCTCCAATTAAGATTTTAAATTAAATTTAACCAGAATATTCATTCCTTTTTTTACCTTCAAAAACAAACCAAGTTACACAACTCTTTAGGTACATCAAATACAAATTCTTGTTCCGTTTTCATCATCAATTTTTTTTTATTTTATTATTTCCCAGCAAAACTTTGGTAATGGCAAGTACTCTGATAACTAGTTACCTTGTAACGACTACAAAATACCATCCGAATAAATTATAAGTTATTACAGAAGTACTTATTTGTAATTAAGATGGTATTTTAAACTGAATGGCCCCGGTTCAAATCCCACCAAGGGCAACATTTTTTTAGTTTTTTTTTTTATTAAGAGTCTTTTTAAATGATTTTTGAATTTTAAGAACTTAAATATTATCTTCTGTAAAAAAAAAAATTTGTAAAACTAACTCACGTTAATGAAAAAATACCATCATGAGTCAATTTTGATTATGTAGGGGATGTTGAATACCAAACACGATTCTAATTGGTCTTAACTTGGTAAGCCCAACTTATCTGGGCCATCCTTCATCTCTACTGTGGACACACACCTCCTCATGGTATCACCCGGGGAGCTAGTTTAACACCCATTAATATTGTGAGTTAACATGTTCCGAGAGTTGTCCCATAAGATCGATAAAAATGGGTTAGGATTAGGGGCTAGAAACCCTCCCTTGAAAAAAAAAATACAATGAAGAGGATAAAATTAGAATTGAAATGTCCCACTACCTAATGTTAAAGGAGGATGTCCGAAACTTCGATAGAAAGGCCAAGTAGAGGAACATTTTTCAAAGCTTGGCCTATAAAATTGGAGAATATTCGCACAAGATCGAAATCCATGGAATTCTAAAATATGCTTGAACTTTGACCTTAACAGGTTGTAACATTTAAGTAAGTAAGAGTCAATCTTATGTAAAAACTTATACAAATAGAAGATTTAAATTGTTTAAGTTTTAAAATAATTTTAAAAAAGTTTTAAAATAATTACAAAAAATCGTATAAAAATATTTTTCCAAAAATTACAACAAAGCAAAAAAAGCAGGGAAAAACAAAGTTATTTTCACATGATTTTGGATTTAAAAATAAAAATTGTTTATATTAATTATAAGCTGCTAAGTTTTCAACATATGAAGTAGCTCAATGGAAGAGTCTCTGCCTAGCAGTCGGAGTGTCTGGGTTCGAGGCCCCATGCGATCATACAAAAAATTTTGTATTTCGTTTAAAAATATATGTTTTTAATAAAACAACAACAAAAAAGTTGTTGCTGTTGTTGTTGTTGCTTTCAAATTGCTTACCCAAGTCATAACTTTTCTGCAATTGGTAAGTACTTGCCTCCAATGACATCCCCATGTTAATGTAATGACTTAAACAGCGAATGAGTAAGTAGTTCGTGTTCAATAGTTTAACTGTTTAACTCATTATTTGGTAATGATAAGTTTTACTGGGTTGTTATATTTTCTTGCAAACATAAATTTTTCGTAAATTCAATTGTTTTACTTGATTTTTGTGTATTTTAATGCTTCAACATTTTTATTCATATTTGCATTTTTTCGAATATTGAGCCATTTATCCTTTCGCTTTTTTCATGCTATTGCCAAATCTCCATGTTTTTTTTTTTTTTTTTTGGCATTTGAAGTGTTTATTGATACTGAAATTCAAGCAGAATCTTCGAAAACAAATCGCAAAATAAAATATATTAAAAGATATACAGAATTGAACACAAGATACCCTACACAGGAGCTCAAATCAATAACAGAGCACAGTAGAACGCCGGAAGGGATATCACCATATCAAGTCCCACAGAAACACGGTGTCGATGTATAAGAAAAAATATGGCTGTTGAATATTGAAGGCCTTATTTTGAAGGTGGATTAAGTCCATTTTTTTTAAATTGAGATATAAAGGGATTTGCGTTTTAGTGTTTTTAAAAATATAGGTGACCAATTTTAATAAATTAAATCTTAAGTTTCCTATCAAAAGTAAATTTTTGAAAAATTTCCTTTAAAAAGTATATTTTTGAAAAATTTTTTATAAAAAATTAATTTTAGGAACATTTCCTATAAAAAGTTAATTTTAAAAACATTTTCTATAAAATGTTAATTGTAGAAAAATTTCCTATTAAAAGTTAATTTTAGAAAGATTTCCTATAAAAAGTTAATTTTAGAAAAACTTTCCTATAAAAAGTAAATTTTTGAAAAATTTCTTATAAAAAGTAAATTTTTGAAAAAATTCCTATAAAAAGTAAATATTTGAAAACTTTCCTATTAAAAAATAGGAAATTTTTGAAAAATTTCCTATAAAAAGTAAACTTTTGAAAAATTTCCTATAAAAAGTAAATTTTTGAAAAATTTCCTATAAAAAGTAAATTTTTTAAAAATTTCCTATAAAAAGTAAATTTTAGAAAAATTTCCTATAAAAAAGTAAATTTTAGAAAAATTTCCTATAAAAAAAGTAAATTTTTGAAAAATTTTCTATAAAAAAAGTAAATTTTTGAAAAATTTCCTATAAAAAGTAAATTTTAGAAAAATTTCCTATAAAAAGTAAATTTTTAAAAAATTTCCTATAAAAAGTAAATTTTTGAAAAATTTCCTATAAAAAGTAAATTTTTGAAAAATTTCCTTAAAAAAGTATAATTTTGAAAAATTTCCTATAAAAAGTAAATCTTTTAAAAATTTCCTATAAAAAGAAAATTTCTGAAAAATTTCCTTTAAAAAGTATAATTTTGAAAAATTTTCTTTAAAAAGTATAATTTTGAATAATTTCCTATAAAAAGTAAATTTTTGAAAAATTTCCTATAAAAAGTAAATTTTTAAAAAATTTCCTATAAAAAGTAAATTTTTAAAAAAATTCCTATTAAAAGTAAATTTTTTGAAAAATTTCCTATTAAAAGTAAATTTTTGAAAAATTTCCTATAAAAAGTAAATTTTTGAAAAATTTCCTATAAAAAGTAAATTTTTGAAAAATTTCCTATAAAAAGTAAATTTTTTTAAAATTTCCTATAAAAAGTAAATTTTTGAAAAATTTCCTATAAAAAATAAATTTTTGAAAAATTTCCTATAAAAAGTAAATTTTTGAAAAATTTCCTATAAAACGTAAATTTTTGAAAAATTTCCTATTAAAAGTAAAATTTTGAAAAATTTCCTATAAAAAGTAAATTTTTGAAAAATTTCCTATATAAAGTAAATTTTTGAAAAATTTCCTATAGAAAGTAAATTTTTGAAAAATTTCTTATAAAAAGTAAATTTTTGAAAAATTTCCTATAAAAAGTAAATTTTTGAAAAATTTCCTATAAAAAGTAAATTTTTGAAAAATTTCCTATAAAAAGTAAATTTTTGAAAAATTTCCTATAAAAAGTAAATTTTTGAAAAATTTCCTATATAAAGTAAATTTTTGAAAAATTTCCTATAAAAAGTAAATTTTTGAAAAATTTCCTATAAAAAGTAAATTTTTGAAAAATTTCCTATAAAAAGTAAATTTTTGAAAAATTTCCTATAAAAAGTAAATTTTTGAAAAATTTCCCATAAAAAGTAAATTTTTGAAAAATTTCCTATAAAAAGTAAATTTTTGAAAAATTTCCTATAAAAAGTAAATTTTTTTAAAATTTCCTATAAAGTA
Organism: Stomorhina lunata; assembly: GCA_933228675.1. NCBI lineage: Eukaryota > Metazoa > Arthropoda > Insecta > Diptera > Rhiniidae > Stomorhina > Stomorhina lunata. Next base: position 29,633 of record CAKOFX010000055.1, read on the forward strand.
AATTTTTGAAAAATTTCCTATAAAAAATAAATTTTTGAAAAATTTCCTATAAAAAGTAAATTTTTGAAAAATTTCCTATAAAACGTAAATTTTTGAAAAATTTCCTATTAAAAGTAAAATTTTGAAAAATTTCCTATAAAAAGTAAATTTTTGAAAAATTTCCTATATAAAGTAAATTTTTGAAAAATTTCCTATAGAAAGTAAATTTTTGAAAAATTTCTTATAAAAAGTAAATTTTTGAAAAATTTCCTATAAAAAGTAAATTTTTGAAAAATTTCCTATAAAAAGTAAATTTTTGAAAAATTTCCTATATAAAGTAAATTTTTGAAAAATTTCCTATAGAAAGTAAATTTTTGAAAAATTTCTTATAAAAAGTAAATTTTTGAAAAATTTCCTATAAAAAGTAAATTTTTGAAAAATTTCCTATAAAAAGTAAATTTTTGAAAAATTTCCTATAAAAAGTAAATTTTTGAAAAATTTCCTATAAAAAGTAAATTTTTGAAAAATTTCCTATAAAAAGTAAATTTTTGAAAAATTTGCTATTAAAAGTAAATTTTTGAAAAATTTCCTATAAAAAGTAACTTAATGAAAAATTTCCTATTTAACAAATTTGGGGGTACGTCTTTTGGTAGAACGACTTTCAGTTTTTCAGGGACACTCATATATATAAATATATATATGTATATATATACGGAGATGTCTATTTACGGTCGTTGACACAAAATTTAGGTTTATTGTGATTTTCTTAATGTCTTGATTTAATCCAGCGACATGAAACTAGTCATTAAGTGCATTTGTGACTTGTTTAACAAATTATGTTACATACGTTACAATATATTGAGTATACCGAACATTTTTTAGAAAAAACTCCAAATAAATTCTAACAATTGTTTTTTGGTTAGTTGAACACAGTTGATGGACAAATTGAAAAAAAAAAAATTGTAGTGGAAGGATTTATGCAACAAGATATTGACAGTTAAATGTGGGTGCAATGGACAATGATGCTTCCGCTATTGTTTTCAATTTAGTTAAATGTTAAGAGGGTATCGATGCTATACGATAGATAGATGGTGTCTAACTAGATATGTCGGTCTGTCTTTATTTATTAGATAAGAGGAAAAATATACTAAAAATTTGCATTTATCTTGTAGTGCATATCGATAACGATTTGAATGGTTTTAGGGATTTTTTTAGAAATATTTTTTTTAGCTTTTTATTGAATTTAGTTGAATTAACAAACGGAGAATAAAAACAAGTAAGAAAGCGCTATAGTCGGTCAAGCCCGACCATACGATACCCTTCACCACTAAGGTCAAAGGTGTTATTTTCCTGTATAATGACAAATATTTGCTAAATTTTGGCATCATATAAACATTTTCTCAAAACGTATATATTTAACCTGTTTCCGTCATTTGGACTTATATGAGAGCTAGGGTCAAATGTGAACCGATTATCTTCAAATTTGGCCAATTGATTACAGTTGTTACAAAAATTATGTATGGCAAAAAATAAACTCAAAATTTTCATTATCTTTAGATTTACAAGCGTTTTAGTGTTTTTATACCCTTCACCACCATAGGTGGAAAGGGTATTATAAGTTTGTGCTGATGTTTGTAACGCATAGAAATATTTGTCTTAGAAAGACCCACCTTTTAGTATACCAATAGACTTAAAATCACTTTCTGAGTCGATTTAGCGATGTCCGTTCGTCCGTCGTCTGGCTGGCTGGCTGCCTGTCTGGACCCCCACGTAAACCTTGTAATCAAACTACAGGTCGCAATTCTAAAGATAATTTGATGAAATTTGGCACAGATAATTTTTTTGATAATGGGACCATGGCTATTGAAATTGGTTAAAATCGGTCCATTATTTATGGTACCTCCCATAGGTCCCACTT
>CAKOFX010000056.1:0-30876 GCA_933228675.1 Stomorhina lunata
TTTTGAAAAATTTCCTATAAAAATAGGAAATTTTTGAAAAATTTCCTATAAAAATAGGAAATTTTTGAAAAATTTCCTATAAAAATAGGAAATTTTTGAAAAATTTCCTATAAAAATAGGAAATTTTTGAAAGATTTCCTATAAAAATAGGAAATTTTTGAAAAATTTCCTATAAAAATAGGAAATTTTGAAAAATTTCCTATAAAAATAGGAAATTTTTGAAAAATTTCCTATAAAAATAGGAAATTTTTGAAAAATTTCCTATAAAAATAGGAAATTTTTGAAAAATTTCCTATAAAAATAGGAAATTTTTGAAAAATTTCCTATAAAAATAGGAAATTTTTGAAAAATTTCCTATAAAAATAGGAAATTTTTGAAAAATTTCCTATAAAAATAGGAAATTTTTGAAAAATTTCCTATAAAAATAGGAAATTTTTGAAAAATTTCCTATAAAAATAGGAAATTTTTGAAAAATTTCCTATAAAAATAGGAAATTTTTGAAAAATTTCCTATAAAAATAGGAAATTTTTGAAAAATTTCCTATAAAAATAGGAAATTTTTGAAAAATTTCCTATAAAAATAGGAAATTTTTGAAAAATTTCCTATAAAAATAGGAAATTTTTGAAAAATTTCCTATAAAAATAGGAAATTTTTGAAAAATTTCCTATAAAAATAGGAAATTTTTGAAAAATTTCCTATAAAAATAGGAAATTTTTGAAAAATTTCCTATAAAAATAGGAAATTTTTGAAAAATTTCCTATAAAAATAGGAAATTTTTGAAAAATTTCCTATAAAAATAGGAAATTTTTGAAAAATTTCCTATAAAAATAGGAAATTTTTGAAAAATTTCCTATAAAAATAGGAAATTTTTGAAAAATTTCCTATAAAAATAGGAAATTTTTGAAAAATTTCCTATAAAAATAGGAAATTTTTGAAAATTTCCTAAAAAATAGGAAATTTTTGAAAAATTTCCTATAAAAATAGGAAATTTTTGAAAAGTTTCCTATAAAAATAGGAAATTTTTGAAAAGTTTCCTATAAAAATAGGAAATTTTTGAAAAATTTCCTATAAAAATAGGAAATTTTTGAAAAATTTCCTATAATAATAGGAAATTTTTGAAAAATTTCCTATAATAATAGGAAATTTTTGAAAAAATTCCTATAAAAATAGGAAATTTTTGAAAAATTTCCTATAAAAATAGGAAATTTTTGAAAAATTTCCTATAAAAATAGGAAATTTTTGAAAAATTTCCTATAAAAATAGGAAATTTTTGAAAGATTTCCTATAAAAATAGGAAATTTTTGAAAAATTTCCTATAAAAATAGGAAATTTTTGAAAAATTTCCTATAAAAATAGGAAATTTTTGAAAAATTTCCTATAAAAATAGGAAATTTTTGAAAAATTTCCTATAAAAATAGGAAATTTTTGAAAAATTTCCTATAAAAATAGGAAATTTTTGAAAAATTTCCTATAAAAATAGGAAATTTTTGAAAAATTTCCTATAAAAATAGGAAATTTTTGAAAAATTTCCTATAAAAATAGGAAATTTTTGAAAAATTTCCTATAAAAATAGGAAATTTTTGAAAAATTTCCTATAAAAATAGGAAATTTTTGAAAAATTTCCTATAAAAATAGGAAATTTTTGAAAAATTTCCTATAAAAATAGGAAATTTTTGAAAAATTTCCTATAAAAATAGGAAATTTTTGAAAAATTTCCTATAAAAATAGGAAATTTTTGAAAAATTTCCTATAAAAATAGGAAATTTTTGAAAAATTTCCTATAAAAATAGGAAATTTTTGAAAAATTTCCTATAAAAATAGGAAATTTTTGAAAAATTTCCTATAAAAATAGGAAATTTTTGAAAAATTTCCTATAAAAATAGGAAATTTTTGAAAAATTTCCTATAAAAATAGGAAATTTTTGAAAAATTTCCTATAAAAATAGGAAATTTTTGAAAAATTTCCTATAAAAATAGGAAATTTTTGAAAAATTTCCTATAAAAATAGGAAATTTTTGAAAAATTTCCTATAAAAATAGGAAATTTTGAAAAATTTCCTATAAAAATAGGAAATTTTTGAAAAATTTCCTATAAAAATAGGAAATTTTTGAAAAATTTCCTCTAAAAATAGGAAATTTTTGAAAAATTTCATATAAAAATAGGAAATTTTTGAAAAATTTCCTATAAAAATAGGAAATTTTTGAAAAATTTCCTATAAAAATAGGAAATTTTTGAAAAATTTCCTATAAAAATAGGAAATTTTTGAAAAATTTCCTATAATAATAGGAAATTTTGAAAAATTTCCTATAAAAATAGGAAATTTTTGAAAAATTTCCTATAAAAATAGGAAATTTTTGAAAAATTTCCTATAAAAATAGGAAATTTTTGAAAAATTTCCTATAAAAATAGGAAATTTTTGAAAAATTTCCTATAAAAATAGGAAATTTTTGAAAAATTTCCTATAAAAATAGGAAATTTTTGAAAAATTTCCTATAAAAATAGGAAATTTTTGAAAAATTTCCTATAAAAATAGGAAATTTTTGAAAAATTTCCTATAAAAATAGGAAATTTTTGAAAAATTTCCTATAAAAATAGGAAATTTTTGAAAAATTTCCTATAAAAATAGGAAATTTTTGAAAAATTTCCTATAAAAATAGGAAATTTTTGAAAAATTTCCTATAAAAATAGGAAATTTTTGAAAAATCTATATATATAAAAATGGTGTAAAAATGTATAGTAATTCATCAAATGAGAACGGCTAGGCCGATTTCTGTAAAAATTTTTGTCAGTTATTCGTATTTTCGAGGAGAAGGTCTTTTCGGAAGAAAATTTTGGAAAATCCCTCTGGAAAAGTCGGAAAATTGGAAAAATAGAAAATTAGTGTAAATCAATGTAAATCAAAATCCGATAGATGGCGTTGTACATTGACTTACATTTCTTTTGTAAGAAAAAACCAAACCAAGAGACTGGACTGATATCGTTCCCTGAAAATTTTTGTGAATTCACATCGTCCAAGGAAGAACTCATCAGCAAAGTGTTCCCAGGCATTCCACAAAATTACAAAAATCTAGATTGGATTGCTGAACGGGCAATACTAGCAGCGAAGAATAAGGACGTGGATAGCTTAAACTTAATTATTCAAAGTCAAATCGCAGGGCAACTGCACACGTACAAATCTGTTGACTCCGTAACCGATCAAAATGAAGCGACTAACTACCCGACGGAATTCTTGAACTCGCTTGATATACCAGGAACTCCCCCGCATAATTTACAGCTGAAGGTGGGATCGATTATAATTATGTTGCGGAATCTCAATCCTCCAAAATTGTGCAACGGTACGCGGCTGTCCGTCAAAAACCTAATGAACAATGTGATTCAGGCGACAATCATCAAGGGCAAATTCAAAGGAGAGGAACTCCTTATCCCACGAATTCCCATTATTCCAACTGACCTTCCTTTCCAATTCAAGCGGATTCAGTTCCCCGTTCGATTGGCATTTGCGATGACAATCAATAAATCGCAAGGCCAATCACTCGAAGTCTGTGGGATTAATCTTGAATTTCCCTGTTTTTCGCACGGTCAGCTATACGTTGCATGTTCGCGTGTTGGGAAACCGTCTTCGTTATTTGTTTTTGCGCCGGAAAAAAAAACGAAAAACATTGTTCATCAAATCGCTCTCTATTGATTACATTAAATAAATCATATTGAAAATTTAAACATTTGTATCGTATTATTATTCTAAAGTTTGCCTGAAGGCTTAAAATTGGGGCGAGACGAAGTTCGCCGGGTCCGCTAGTTTCCTATAAAAATAGGAAATTTTTGAAAAATTTCCTATAAAAATAGGAAATTTTTGAAAAATTTCCTATAAAAATAGGAAATTTTTGAAAAATTTCCTATAAAAATAGGAAATTTTTGAAAAATTTCCTATAAAAATAGGAAATTTTTGAAAAATTTCCTATAAAAATAGGAAATTTTTGAAAAATTTCCTATAAAAATAGGAAATTTTTGAAAAATTTCCTATAAAAATAGGAAATTTTTGAAAAATTTCCTATAAAAATAGGAAATTTTTGAAAAATTTCCTATAAAAATAGGAAATTTTTGAAAAATTTCCTATAAAAATAGGAAATTTTTGAAAAATTTCCTATAAAAATAGGAAATTTTTGAAAAATTTCCTATAAAAATAGGAAATTTTTGAAAAATTTCCTATAAAAATAGGAAATTTTTGAAAAATTTCCTCTAAAAATAGGAAATTTTTGAAAAATTTCATATAAAAATAGGAAATTTTTGAAAAATTTCATATAAAAATAGGAAATTTTTGAAAAATTTCCTATAAAAATAGGAAATTTTTGAAAAATTTCCTATAAAAATAGGAAATTTTTGAAAAATTTCCTATAAAAATAGGAAATTTTTGAAAAATTTCCTATAAAAATAGGAAATTTTTGAAAAATTTCCTATAAAAATAGGAAATTTTTGAAAAATTTCCTATAATAATAGGAAATTTTTGAAAAATTTCCTATAAAAATAGGAAATTTTTGAAAAATTTCCTATAAAAATAGGAAATTTTTGAAAAATTTCCTATAAAAATAGGAAATTTTTGAAAAATTTCCTATAAAAATAGGAAATTTTTGAAAAATTTCCTATAAAAATAGGAAATTTTTGAAAAATTTCCTATAAAAATAGGAAATTTTTGAAAAATTTCCTATAAAAATAGGAAATTTTTGAAAAATTTCCTATAAAAATAGGAAATTTTTGAAAAATTTCCTATAAAAATAGGAAATTTTTGAAAAATTTCCTATAAAAATAGGAAATTTTTGAAAAATTTCCTATAAAAATAGGAAATTTTTGAAAAATTTCCTATAAAAATAGGAAATTTTTGAAAAATTTCCTATAAAAATAGGAAATTTTTGAAAAATTTCCTATAAAAATAGGAAATTTTTGAAAAATTTCCTATAAAAATAGGAAATTTTTGAAAAATTTCCTATAAAAATAGGAAATTTTTGAAAAATTTCCTATAAAAATAGGAAATTTTTGAAAAATTTCCTATAAAAATAGGAAATTTTTGAAAAATTTCCTATAAAAATAGGAAATTTTTGAAAAATTTCCTATAAAAATAGGAAATTTTTGAAAAATTTCCTATAAAAATAGGAAATTTTTGAAAAATTTCCTATAAAAATAGGAAATTTTTGAAAAATTTCCTATAAAAATAGGAAATTTTTGAAAAATTTCCTATAAAAATAAGAAATTTTTGAAAAATTTCCTATAAAAATAAGAAATTATTGAAAAATTTCCTATAAAAATAAGAAATTTTTGAAAAAATTCCTATAAAAATAAGAAATTTTTGAAAAATTTCCTATAAAAATAAGAAATTTTCGAAAAATTTCCTATAAGAAATTCGTAAAAAATTTCTCTAAAAGTATGAAATTTTTGAAAAATTTCCTATAAAAATAGAAAACTAAAAAAATGTGTATCGAATTGACTTTCTTAATCAATTTTCACACGCTTACATCCGAAGTATGTGAAAATTGATTCAAACAGAAATAAGCTTCTCCAGTGAAGAAATTTTCCCATAAAAAGGTAAAAATTAATCGAACTTTTCCAAAACCCATTTAGTATATACATTTCAAAAGGTGTAGGATATTTAATAGCCTGCCTTTACCAACTTTATATTCTATTTTTTTTTCAAAAATCTTTTTGTATTGAATTCATTCATTTTTCCAGTTTGTCTCATTGTTTTGCCGGAATCTTCTTGTTTAAAGCTCTTTGGCTTTCGTTTTTCATTTACTTCGAAAACAATTTCATTTCAGTATTTGCTCAGGTGTAAAGTTGGGATAAAAATACGAAAAGTTTTTTGAGAACAGCAACAACAACAAAGACAATAGCGTCATATCTATACACACACCCTCATCGTTTACACCAATTATATTGAAATTATTTTTGGGCAATGTTAAATACTTTAGCCACAAATATTTCCCCAAATATTATCAAGGTTATTCGAAAAATGTTTGTAATAAACTTTTCTTTAAAGTCATTTTCATTTTGAAAAGTTTATTCAAGTGAAAAAATAATATAATATTAAAATCGCATTAAAGTCATTAAGGCGAAAATTTGGAATTGTGGCCAGGACAGAAAAAATTCACTGTGACATTTATTGTTTTTAGGCATTGATTTTAAAATATATATGAAAATAGCCACCTTTTGAAAAGAATATCAGAAACAAATGACGAGACACATTTTTTCTGTTATTTATTTAAAATGAAATGAAATGACAGTCAAATTTATTAAAAAGTAAGGTAGAAATGGCCAATATGATTGAATGTGAACCAAATCTTCTTAATTACGATTTAGTGGTTTATAATAGAGTTCAAATTTTATTTACGGAATTTTATTGAAATACTTAAATTTATACTTCTATAGTATAGGACGACTTTAGTCCCATTCTACAGTAGATGACGACTAAAGTCCCCTTTAGTATAAGACGACTTTAGTCCCCCTCTATAGTAGAGGACGACTTATGCCCCTCTCTATAGTAGAGAACCACTTTAGCCCCCTCTATAGTAGAGGACGACTTTAGATTCCCCTTTGACGACTTTAGTCCCCCTCTATTGAAGAGGACGACTTAAGTAACTCTTTATAGTAAAGGACTTTAGGGTCCCTCTGTAGTAGAGGACGAATTTACTGTCCCTCTATAGTAGAGGGCGATTTTAGTGTCTCTCTATAGTAGAGGACGACTTTAGTCCTCCTTTACAGTAGAGGACGACTTTAGTCCTCTTCTGTAGTAGAGGACAACTTTAGTCCCCATCTATAGTGGTAAATGACTTTAGTCCCCATATATGATAGAAGTCGACTTTAGTACCCCCATAGTAGAGAAAAACTTCAGTCCCCATTAGAGGACTTAGTGCCCCTTTGTAGTAGAGGACAACTTTAGTATCCTTTCATAGTAGAGGACGACTTTAGTCACCAGCTATAGTAGTGGACGACTTATGTCCCTCTTTACAGTAGTGGACGACTTTAGTCCCAGAAGAAGTAGTGGACGACTTCAGTACTTCTTTATTGTAGAGGTCGACTTAAGCCCTCTTCTATGATAGAGCACTTTAGTACCCCTCTGTAGTACTATCCAAAATAACTTTTTTAGTTCCAAAAAAAATTTATTGAATTTATTATAATTTCGGAAATAAATTGACATTAAGAATATATTTTAACAAAACCAACACATTGACAAAAGACTTAAAATTTCTACTTCTTAGGCGCTGGACAGGAGTCTAAATAACCAGCCTCCATCATACGCTTAAATGAAGCATTTGGATCATAAGTCCTGCAAACAAACAAAAAAAAAAACAATAATTTAAATTTTTTTCCTATAATCAAAACTTACGAATAAAAGTCATCATAACTGGACTTTAAAGGCACATGAATAAAGGAATGATATAGGAATCCTGTTACAAGGGCACTGATTATAGCCATTTTGACTTGTTTCAAGCTTTTGATCATATGCATGTCATGCATAGGAAATTTAACTGACATGATTACCTATAGATTGATTGCTGAGGTAAAAAAGATTAATTGGTATTAATAAATTTTGTGAAGAAATAAAAAATTACCTTTGATTTGATAGGAAAATTTATTGGAAAATAATTGAATTGACCCAAAAATGATTTGTTTAAAAAATTTGTCAAAAAAAAATTAAGAGTTTCCATGATGATCGTACTTTTTACAGTTAACAAATTTTAATTGTAAAAATAAACTAAATTCATCCATTTGTTTCGCTTTAAACTTGTGTTCGACTGTTAAGTTCGTAACAGATATCAATGTCTTTTGACTCATAAAATTGGGAATTTCCGTTATTAATGCTTTACTTACGTTCTTTTAGATGAAGTTAAGGGATTGTATGAAAGTATCTTCAAACCTTTAGATAAAATTCAAACTATACTAACTTTGAATTGCTCTTATATTGTTATACAGTATGTGCCATTTATATGATGACACATGTTTTGTTTCCTAATAATTTGACTGTAAATTAAAATAGCACTTGAAAAACGTTCTCTATCGCCATGTGTAGGAGCCTGAATGAGTGTGATTTTGTTTCAAACACTCCATATATGTTGTTATTATATGAGTGTGTTGGTGGTTTTTGGAAAAAAAAAACTCATCTTGAAAGATTTTAGGAGACAATTTTATGAAAATTTATTAGGGTGGTGCTAATTATGTTCAGCAAAAGTTAGGTATCCCATATAGAAGAGGTCAACTGAAGTCCTCCTCCTTATGATAGAGGATGACTATAGTCCTCCCCTATAGTAAAGGACGACTATAGTCCTCCCCTATAGTAGAGGACGACTATAGTCCTCCCCTATAGTAGAGGACGACTATAGTCCTCCCCTATAGTAGAGGACGACTATAGTCCTCCCCTATAGTAGAGGACGACTTTAGTCCTCCTCTATAGTAGAGGACGACAAAAGTCCTCCTCTATAGTAGAAGACGACTATCGTCCTTCTCTATAGTAGTGGGCGACTAAAGCCCCCCCCCTATAGTAGGGGACGACTATAGCCCCCCCCTATAGTAGAGGATGACTATAATCCTCCTCTATAGTACAGGATGACTATCGTCCTCCTCTATATTACTGGACGACTAAAGCCCTCCTATATAGTAGAGAACGACTATAGTCCTCCTCTATAGTAGAGGACGACTATAGTCGTCCTATATGGTAGAGGATGACTATAGAAGAGGACGACTAAAGCCCTCATCTATAGTAGAGGACGACTATAGCCCTCCCCTATAGTAGAGGACGACTTTAGCCCTCCCCTATAGTAGTGGACGACTATAGTCCTCCTCTATAGTAGAGGACGACTATCGTCCTCCTCTATAGTAGTGCACGACTAAAGCCCTCCTCTATAGTAGGGGACGACTATACTCGTAGCCCTCCCCTATAGTAGAGGACGACTATAGTCCTCATCTATAGTAGATCACGACAGAAGCCCTCCTCTATAGTAGAGGACGACTATAGTCCTCCTCTATAGTAGAGGACGTCTATAGTCCTCCTCTATAGTAGAGGACGACTATAGTCTCCTCTATAGTAGAGGACGACTATAGTCCTCCTTTATAGTAGAGGACGACTGTAGTCCTACTCTGTAGTACAGGACGATTGTAGTCCTCCTCTATATTAGAGGCTGACTATGGTCCTCCTCTATAGTAGATGCCAACTATAGTCATTTTCCATAGTAAACGACGACTGTAGTAGAGAACGACTGTACTCCTCCTCTATAGTAGAGTACGACTAAGGCCCTCCACTATAGTAGAGGACAACTATAGTCCTCCTCTATAGTAAAGGATGACTATAGTCCTCCTCTATAGTAGAGGACGACTATAGTCCTCCTCTTTAGTTGAGGACGACTATAGTCCTCCTCTTTAGTTGAGGACGACTATAGTCCTCCTCTATAGTAGAGGACGACTATAGTCCTCCTCTATAGTAGAGGACGACTATAGTCCTCCTCTATAGTAGAGGACGACTATAGTCCTCCTCTATAGTAGAGGACGACTATAGTCCTCCTCTATAGTAGAGAACGACTATAGTCCTTCTCTATAGTAGAGGATGACTATAGTCCTCCTCTATAGTAGAGGACGACTATAGTCCTCCTCTATAGTTGAGGACGACTATAGTCCTCCTCTATAGTAGAGGACGACTATAGTCCTCCTCTATAGTAGAGGACGACTATAGTCCTCCTCTATAGTAGAGGACGACTATAGTCCTCCTCTATAGTAGAGGACGACTATAGTCCTCCTCTATAGTAGAGGACGACTATAGTCCTCCTCTATAGCAGAGGACGACTATAGTCCTCCTCTATAGTAGAGGACGACTATAGTCCTCCTCTATAGTAGAGGACGACTATAGTCCTCCTCTATAGTAGAGGACGACTATAGTCCTCCTCTATAGTAGAGGACGACTGTAGTCCTCCTCTATAGAAGAGGACGACTATAGTCCTCCTCTATAGTAGTGGACGACCATAGTCCTTCTCTATAGTAGTGGACGACTATAGTACTCCTATTTAGTAGAAGACGACTATAGTACACCTCTTTAGTAGAGGACGACTATAGCCCTCCTCTATAGTAGAGGACGACTATAGCCCTCCTCTATAGTAGAGTACGACTATAGTCCTCCTCTGTAGTAGAGGACGACTATAGTCCTTCTCTATAGCAGAGGACGACTATAGTCCTACTCTATAGCAGAGGACGACTATAGTCCTACTCTATAGCAAAGGACGACTATAGTCCTCATCTATAGTAGAGAACGACTATAGTCCTACTCTATAGTAGAGGATGACTATAGTCCTCCTCTATTGTAGAATACGACTATAGTCCTCCTCTATAGTAGAATACGACTATAGTCCTCATCTATATTAGAGTACGAGTATAGTTCCCTCTATAGTAGAGGACGACTATATTGTTCCTCTATAGTATAGGACGACTATAGTCCTCCCTGATAGAAGAGGACAACTTTAGTCCTCCCCTATAGTATAGGACTTCTCTATAGTAGAGGACAACTATAGTCCTCCTCTATAGTAGAATACGACTACTGTCCTCATATATAGTAGAGGACTACTATAGTCCTTCTATAGGACGACTATAGTGGATATATATATTCAAAATGTTATCCCCTAATACCAATTTTTAAAAACTAAACACCACCCTAATTCTTAAACGCTGAACATAAACACTGAACTAATGATGCTAATGTTGGTTCACTTGAGTTGAGTGCCAACATTTAGATGATGACGACAAAGTTAGTGGCTGGCTGGTTGGTGTGATGCCTGCTGCTACTGCTTCTACTGCTTCTATCACTGAGAAGGATAATAATGACAATGACAATTTCAAAACCATTTTAACGATGAGGAAGTACATAGTTTTTGGTAATGATGATGTTGAAATGCACTTGCAGTTCCTAGAAATGTTAAGTTTTTTGCTAGTCTTTTTTGTCAGAATTAAATATTGCATGCAACAGCAAAACATCTCAACTGATGCCGATTAAAGCTGGAAAACCTTTAACTTTCACCCCCTCTATATACCCTTCATTTCTTCTTATGTCTTCTAAAAATAAGCCATAATTTAAACTTGAACTATTAAGCTTATCCCCATAGCGCCGCTGCATGTTGTAAGTCTTTTGGCTCAGTTGGTTGTTGACATGTGTGTTAGTACAGCTTTTATGTATGATGCCAATAAGTTATGTGTTTTTTGGTTTTTCCTTTTTTTTAACACTACAAATATATTGTTGTTGGATTTTTGTATTCTTTTGATGCTTGAATATTTGAAAAATTTATTAATTTAGAAACTATTTTATACCAAATTTTTTATATAGAAAAAAAATTTATAAGAAATTGTTCCACACAAAATTTTAATACAAAAATTTTCTATCGACAAAATATTACAAACTTTTTTATATAAAACAAATTTAGAACTAAAATTTTCTACCGAAAAGAAATGAAAATTTGTCTACAGAAAAAATTTCTTTTAGAAAATTTTCTATAGAAAGAATTTGTTTTTTTTATAGAAAAAAATTCTCTTAGAAAAATTTTCTATAGAAACAATTTCTTTTAGAAAATTTTTCTATAGAAAAAATTTCTTTTAGAAAATTTTTCTATTGAAAAAATTTCTTTTAGAAAATTTTTCTATATATTTTTTTGTTGAAGAAACTTCCTTTAGAAAATTTTTTTGTTGAAAAAACTTTTTAAGAAAATCTTTTTGTTGAAGAAACTTCTTTTAGAAAATTTTTCTATAGAAAAAATTTCTTTTAGAAAATTTTTCTATAGAAAAAATTTCTTTTAGAAAATTTTTCTATAGAAAAAAATTCTTTTAGAAATTGTTCAATAGAAAAAATTTTTTAGAAAACTTTTCTATAGAAAAAATTTCTTTTAAAAAATTTTTCTATTGAAAAAATTTCTTTTAAAAAATTTTTCTATAGAAGAAATTTCTTTTAGAAAATTTTTCTATAAAAAAATTTCTTTTAGAAAATTAATCTATAGAAAAAATTTCTTTAAGAAAATTTTCTATAGAAGAAATTTCTTTAAGAAAATTTTCTATAGAAAAAATTTTTCTTAAAAAATTTTTCTATATAAAAAATTTCTCTTAAAAAATTTTTCTATAGAAAAAATTTCTTTTAGAAATTTTTTCTATAGAAAAAATTTCTTTCAGAAAATTTTTCTATAGAAAAAATTTCTTTCAGAAAATTTTTCTATAGAAAAAATTTCTTTTAGAAAATTTTTCTATAGAAAAAATTTCTTTTAGAAAATTTTTCTATAGAAAAAATTTCTTTTAGAAAATTTTTCTATAGAAAAAATTTCTTTTAGAAAATTTTTCTATAGAAAAAATTTCTTTTAGAAAATTTTTCTATAGAAAAAATTTCTTTTAGAAAATTTTTCTATAGAAAAAATTTCTTTTAGAAAATTTTTCTATAGAAAAAATTTCTTTTAGAAAATTTTTCTATAGAAAAAATTTCTTTTAGAAAATTTTTCTACAGAAAAAATTTCTTTTAGAAAATTTTTCTACAGAAAAAATTTCTTTTAGAAAAGTTTTCTACAGAAAAAATTTCTTTTAGAAAAGTTTTCTTTAGAAAAATTTTCTAACAGAAATTTTTTCTATAGAAAAAATTTCTTTTAGAAAATTTTTCTATAGAAAAAATTTCTTTTAGAAAATTTTTTTATAGAAAAAATTTATTTTAGAAAATTTTTCTATAGAAAAAAATTCTTTTAGAAAATTTTTCTATAGAAAAAATTTCTTTTAGAAAATTTTTCTATAGAAAATTTTTCTATAGAAAAAATTTCTTTTAGAAAATTTTTCTTTTCGAAAATTTTTCTTTAAGGAAATTTGTCTATAGAAAAATTTTCTTTTAAGAATTTATCTTTTAAAATTTTTTTTCTGTTTAAATTTTAATAAAATTTCTTTTAATTTATTTTTTGTAAATTTGTATTCAAAATAAATTATATTTAAATTTTACAAAACGAAAGAATAACCAAAATTTGTCAAAAAATTTTCTAAATCTACTTTAAAAAGTTTTGTAACACAAAATTTTAAATCTCTTAAAAATTCTGAAAGTCTTTTTTCTTTTTTACAAAAAAGTTTCATAACTTCTAGATTAAACTTTCATAGATAATTTATTAAGTTATCATTTCTGCTCTGTCATCATCGCCATTACCATAACTTCTTGGCCAAACGCTGTTATCTTTGGTCTAATCAGCCAAAACTTCCTTTTGTACTTAAAAACAACTTAAAATAACATCAACGACAAATCGTTAACAAATACTTGGAAATAAAATAAATCATTTTGAAATTTTATTTTAAATATTCTTTTAAAAAGGATTTTAATAATTTGAAACAACAATAGGAAAAGCAGAAATAATATCAAGGACAACAATAAACTTCCGTAGAAGTGTAAAGTTCCAATAATGAGCAGAAGAAAAACTAAAGAAAATGAATGCACATTTTTCATTTGAATCTGTTTATCAATAAAATTAAATAAAAACTAATGAAGGCAAAAGTGAAATACAAATAAGAGGACAAAACAAAAAACTTTTCAAAGATATAAAACAAATAATTAAATATATTTCAATTAACATTTGAAATATCAGATTGCATTACAAAAATCCACAATAGCCCACTGTCGATCTAGAAGACAAAAAAACCCGGAAAAACTTTAAACAAATTCAACTTATCCGATTATTACAAATCTAAAGCCAAAGCATTAAGTTTCTTCAAAGAAGTTCAAAAAACTTCAAAAAGTTAAACTCAGAAAAAATTATCTTTAGGAAATAAATGTTTTCCGAAGAAATTCTGACAATTATATAGAAGAAAAAGAAAAACTTTGAAGTAATAAATAAACTTTGGCAAACAAATAAGTTATTAAAAGATTAAATCTTCGACGTTTGGTAGAGGCTCATTTTTGTTTATTTATTTTCCATTATTTTGTCAGAAAAGAAAAAAGTTCTTTATGTAAGTGGTGGCTGGTCAATATTAGATGGAAGCCCTAACAAGTAAGAAAGTGCTATAGTCGATCAAGCCCGACTATACGATACGCTTCACCACTAAGGTCAAAGATGTTCTTTTTCCTATATAAAGACAATCTGATGAAGAAAGTGTTCGTGTGTGAACATGAATGCATATTCAAAAGATATGTGAAAGAAAATCAGATCAAGAGAATCTGATGTGTGTGAACACCACTAACTTTTTTGAATTGAATTTGCTAACATTTCAGTTTTCGGTTGAAATTCTTGACAACAAATTTAGTTATTATTATGTATTGTTGTTTTTATTAAGCTCATAATTGAAAATACTCGCCCCACACAGGCATTGCTTGAAGGAACAAGTTAAAATTTCCCCAAAAAATCCCTAACAAATTTGAGTGAATCCCCAACAAAATCCCCAATCCCCAAACCAAATTTTTTCGCCTTTTTGAAAATTGAATACCCCCAACTTTGGGGCCAAAACCCCAAATCTGGCAGCCCTGGTGAGAATGTTCTTGATCATGTGAGAATATATCAGAACATAGAGGAACTTTCGTAAGCCACATTGTTTGTGTAATGGACGTCATCAGCTCTTTGTTTATGTCTGCAGAAAATGCTATACTATATTAGGCCGATGGACGAATGTTGTGGGAACAGTTTTTAATGAGACGCGTATAAGAGAACAGTATGACTAAGAGTATTTGTAGAGCAGTTTTGTAAAGTTTGTTTACAGTTTTTGTGAAAGTATGTTTAAAGGTAGAAACACAATTGGGACGAATGACTAATTTCGTCCAGCACGACGAATTCGGCTTTAAAAAATCATCTTGTACATTCGTCCATTAAACACAGTTGGGACGAATAAACGTTGCTGATACCATTTTTGTTTATTTTTCATTAGCACAAATTACTCACACTTTCATATATATCGCGCACTCATAACATTTGCGTTTTTTTATATTTTATTCTTTTATTTTTTCACAAGAAGAATATCTTTAATTATTTATTATAAGGTGACCATATTTTTAAAAACACATATAATTTCTAATATTTTACATCAGAGATAGAAATACAGCCACTCTAAACCAGTTTAGTCGTCGATCGTCTGCATATAAAATAGAAATAAACCTATCGCACTATTCGATACGCACGACGAATTTCGTCATACGCATCTATTGTGAGCATATTCATATAAACCCATATGTTCTATTTCTAACGACTAATATTCGTTCCGAAAAATTGGTCGTTCGTTCCAATTGTGTTTCATACTTAAAGTGACTAACTCTAAAAAGTTAATAAAAATATAACTTTGTAAAACTACATAGTGTTTTTATTATACCCTTCAAAATAAATATTTATCTTAGACCTACCTTTTAGTATACCAATAGACTTAAAATCGATTTGGCGATGTCAGTCGTCCGTCTGGCTGGACGGCTGGCTGTACCATCATGCAAACCATGTAATCAAACTACAGGTCGCAATTCTAAAGATAATTTGATGAAATTTGTCCCAGAAAATTTGAATTATAATTGAAATTAAAATTATGTAAACCAAAATTACTGTACCAAATTTCGTTGAAATCGGTCCACATTTGACCATAGCTCCCATACAAACTCTTCTGCCAAAACGTACTAAATGAGACAAAAATCAGTAAAACTCTAGTAAATCTGAAGATAATGAGAATTTTGAGTTTATTTATAAAAATTTCGTTATAATCGGTTCACATTTGACCCTAGCTCTCTTATAAGTCCCAATAAAGGGTATCGTATGGTCGGGCTTGACCGAATTTAGCACTTACTTACTTGTTTTTTGTTTACGGGTCTTTGCAAAGAACGTAACAATATTATGACTAGAGTAGTAAATGGAAGCTATAGCTCAATGTGAACGGATTTCTTCAACTCTTTTCATTTAGAAACTATCGCGCTTTCATTTGCCAGACAGAAATCCGCTTTATTTTTGATATTTTTGTGTTTCCGTAAGTTTTTTATATGGGAGCTATGGGTAAATATAAACCAATTTAAATAAAATTTTGTAGGCTATGTTCAAATACCAGCCGATTTCGCCCAATTCAACTCCAAAATTTTCAAGAAATTAATAATCTTTCTGAAAATTTTCAGTGACATAGCTCCTTTCGTTTAAGCCTTATTGTGCCTTCAGAAGTCATTGTCTTAGAATTGCAAAAGAATATATATCTCTTTTAGTTTTTAAGCAAATATTAAGGATGTTATAAACGGAATGACAATCTCAAAATACATTACATTCTCCTTGACAGTAGCTATAAAAATAATAAAAAGTAAGAGTATTTTATTCAGCTGTGCCGAATCTTATATACCCACAATCAAGTTGTATTAAATTTAGGAACATATCTCATATATCTACAAGGGTGCAGCTAATTTAAAATGTGGGCCAACATTGAAAAAATCGCTAAGCTAATTGGTATTATTGGTAAAATCTTTATTCGGCTAAATCTAAATTCGGCTGTAGTAGCTTTATAGTGCAACATTTAAAAATATCTTAGTGGGTTCCCCAGTATTTACTTTGATCAAAATTCTGTCTCACAACCGGGCATAGTTTTACATCAATAAGCTGTTAAATACTTTTCTTTGGGCTTAATATTTAGTAGGGCTAAATACGTTAATAGTAATACCGCAGGTCCATATATTTCGTTAGGAGTTCCTAATGCATCCATCATATATAAAGTCTGGGCTGAACATTGATTAATGCCTATCTAATTTCATAGGCACAATCCCAATATAATGAATGTACCTCCAATTCTTTTTGATTGTAGATATAACAAGTAGGAAAGTGCTATAGTCGGTCAAGCTCGACCATACGATACCCTTCACCACTAAGGTCAAAGGTGTTATTTTTCCTGTATAAAGACAAATATCTGCCAAATTTTGCCATCATACAAACATTTTCTCAAAACTTATATATTTAAGCTGTTTCCGTCATTATCTCGAAATTTGGCAAATTGATTACGGTTGTTACAAAAATTATGTATGCAAAAAATAAACTTAAAATTCTAATCATCTTGAGATATTCGGGCGTTTTAGTAATTTTTGTCTCATTTAATGCGTTTTTAAAGAAAAATTTGTATGAGAGCTATGGTCAAATGTGGATTGATTTTAACGAAATTTGGTACAGTGATTTAAGTTTACATAAGTAGTATTGGATTTAAATTTCATGAAAAAATATTGATATTTGAGGCCAATGTATCAATTCCGGGAAATGGGACCTATGGGAGGTACCATAAATAATGGACCGACATTGTCAAAAAATGATCTGTGCCAAATTTCATCAAATTATCTTAAGCATTGCAACCTGTAGTTTGATTACAAGGTTTACATGGGGGTCCTGCCGTCCAGCCAGCCAGCCAGAAGGATGGACAGACGGACATAGCTAAATCGACTCAAAAAGTGATTCAAAGTCTATTGGTATACTAAAAGGTGGGTCTAAGACAAATATTTTCATGCGTTACATACATCAACACAAACTTATAATACCCTTTCCACCTATGTGGTGAAGGGTATAAAGGGGATGGTATATATATATTAATGGTATATATAATTAAGTGGCCATATCTATCACAGTTTCTAATTTAATAGCTTTTTTTTGGTTTCAGGGATGGTTTTTTATATGAAAGCTATAGATCAAAAGTTGCATAAACCTACCCTATTTTAAATTTAGTCGTTATATCTATTACAATTGTATTCAATTTATCAGCATTAATGTGTTTCCCGGGGCGGGGTTATATGGGAGCTCTAACTAAATTTGACCCGATTTTGTCCATTTTCAACACACATCTTTTTCAAGATATCCAAAATACTTTTGGAAAATTTTGTTCCTCTAGCTCTTTTCGTTAAGGCGCTATCGTGCTTTTATCTGACGGACACACGGACATAAACAACCTTTTCCCTCTATATTTTTGTGTTTCCATAAGTTTTTTATATGGGAGCTATGGTCAAATGGTTACCGATTGTGACTTTTGACACTGGTTGGCATTGACATGGGACTTGTGTTTAATTTAGTCTTTCTAGCTCTAGTTGAGGAGCTATCACGCTTTTATCTGATGGACAGACGGACATAAACCCCCTTTTCTTTTTGAATTTTTGTATTTCCGTAAGTTTTTTGTATTGGAGCTATGGTAAAATGGTGACCGATTGTGACAAAATTTTGCACGCTGGCTGGCATTGACATAAGATTTTCGTGTGCCAAATTTATATCTGTTATACTTTTAGATTTATTGGCATTTAAGTATTTTAGGTGAAATTTAGGATGTTTCGGTAAGCTTTTTATATGGTAGATATGACTAAATATAAACCGATTTTGATGAAATTTTATATGCTGTCTAGGGCTTATATGAAACTTCTATATACCAAATTTTATCAATATAGCTGTTATAATTTGTCATTTATTAACCCTTATACTCTCCTTGGGTCAATTTGACCCAATTTTGTTTTTCAAACGCAAAATTTTCCCCTTAAATATTTAGATATGAACTTGAAACTTTTATTTATCCATTACAGGGACGAAAATTATGTTTTTATAAGAAAATAATAAAATTCAAAATTTTCCTCCCCCCTCCACATTTCAAAACACGATTTACACACATTTAATACCCTATGGGTCAATATGACCCAACAAGCGATATTTCAAGCTTAATTACACTTTATCATTTTTTTTCCTATTGAACATAATTGAATCGAGTTCACCTTCATTCAGAATCATCTATCAATAATTTGTTCAGTCAAATAATCAGTAAAATCGCTTTTATTGAACATTTTTCCATTCATGGGCTGTTCACATATTATGTTACGCTATTTTCGCAATTTTTTTTTTTGTTTTCAGATGATATGTTCCAAACAAAAATAAATATGTTATCCTCTTAAGTTCTCTTCATCATTCAGCCGACGTAAGAGATGATGAACAAAAAAAGACTAAAATAATACATCATTGCATCCAAACTAAATCTTTAGTTCATGCACTTGACCAACTTGTTGCTAATTACACATGTAATCGCGAGACTAAACGATGGCCAGTTGCATTATTTTCAAACATGATAGTTGTATCAGCATATAGCACCAACATCACATGGACTTAAATTAATCCTGACTGGGGTTTTAATACAAACTTCAGAAGCAAGCTTTATTTAGTAGAACTTGCAAATCAATGAGCTAACAAGTGAGCATATTTGGCTCAAGGCGTTTGATATAGTGTGGCACGGAGCACTTCTATCAAAACTTATTGCATTTGGTATCGGTAATAACTTCTCTCGGTTTATATTGAGCTTCCTCAGAGATCGCTCTATACGAGTTGTTATAGAATTCAAGGTTAATTCAGAGCTACCGCAAGCTCTGTTCTTTCTCCAACTCTATTTCTTATCTTTATAAATGTCCTTCAACATCAAACTTCCAATCCTATCTACTCTTTTGCAGATGACAGCAATATTTGGCATTCATATTCATTCAATCGTAGTCCAAGCCTTCTTTAGGTTGGCGCTATGAGACAAAACATGAATTAATTATTAAATCGATATTTAGAAACAATTTCAGAATGGGGTCGTACGAATAGATGTTGTATGCTTATGCATAAACGCGCGGGAAACCATGTTTCTTCATCAATGTGATGTCCGTTCGACAAAATATATCTTTCAAGTGTCGAAAGAAGCATTCAAGTGCCTCGGTTTTCTAAAACGGTGCAAGAGATACTTCACTCCATCTGATCTCCTTACTAATTACACCACCTCATGTATGTGCCGGAACTTCAAAGTCTATTTTGGAGCTTCTCGACCTAGTGTACGAAATGGCGAAAGTGCTCATCGGGACAGTGGGGTATCCAACTCTATTGATTTACAGGAGCACCATCGCAATTTGAGTTGTGTCACACTGTTCTATTGTTAATACTTTTGAAAGTGCTCTAACGAAATCAGAGAACTCGTTTCCGAAACTCGGACTTTTTTACGCAATACACGTCATTCTGTTAGAGCTCATTCCTTTGTGGTCGATTGGCCGGTAGACCGAACAACACTCTATATTCAGCCGTATAGTTCGTATATGGAATTCACTTCCCGCAGAAGTTTTCCCTGCCAGTTGCAATATAGGTAAATTTAAAGCCATAAAGACTACTCCATCTATCCTCCCTCCCATAACCTATTTTCCTACTTCCAACACAATGCATTGGATAAGAAGGGGCAGGGGATGACCTGTACTGGTTCTAAATTAAAAAATCCAATGTTAAATATCCAATTTTGTTAATATTTCATTGTTGGGTCATATTGACCCAAAGGGTAATATAAAGGGCACAAATCCAAGGAAAGTAGAAGGGTTAACAAATAAGCGATAAGGTTATACGGGAGCTATGGTCAAATGTGCCCATTTTCAATAGACAGACAGACAGACAGACAGACAGACAGATAGATAGATATATAGACAGACAGACAGACAGACAGACAGACAGATAGACAGACAGACAGACAGACAGACAGTCAGACAGACAGACAGACAGACAGACAGACAGACAGACAGACAGACAGACAGACGGACAGACAGACAATCGTCTTAAAATTTCATAAGGATTCAGAATATATATCGTTTTTGATTTTTGAGCCAATATTATGAAAAATACAAACGGAATGATAATCTCAATATACCCCCCATTCATTTTGATGGTGGGTATAAAAATCGAATCGAATATATGAAAATTATATACGGAATTTTTAAATGCTCTTTAATTCAATCTTAGTAGTTTAACAAATTAATTTAAACTTATTATCTTCATTACACGGCTTTTATCTCAGACTATTCATTATAAGATATAAAACAATACTGAGAAGATAAATTAAATTAATGCATTAAAACTAATTGTCTATGTATTTGTATGGGTATAGTGTTCTAAATAAATTTAACAAATTGCAGGATAATAAATACTTATGATGATGGTAATGGCGACAATGACAATGTCATTGATAATGATGGTCAAAAACAAACAATTATCATATTTATTCTAACCTGCAGGTATATAAGAGTGTGTGTATTCTCTAAATATATACATTTGTATGTTGCCATAAATTTAAGCCACATTTTCCTTCATTAAATTTCTATTTAAAATCTACATATAATACATAGATGACGACTACTTACTGACACCTTGAGAACTTACGCATATTTATTTTCAAGTGTTGACGCTGGTAGCGCGTGGGAACAATTGAATTTAATTCAATAAGTGACACTAAATATTAGGGAGCATAGAATTTTAAGTGTGTCCTTGTTAAAAGTTTGTGGATAAATTAATTATATTTAACTTCGGTAATATAATATTTTTAGGTAAGGAACACTTAATAATGAGCACAGTGGGATAAAGCACAAAAAAACGAAGTTTTAAAAAGACATATTAAATGTAATATGGACTAACGAACAGCTCCCAAACTTATATTGAAAAGTAGTATTCATAAACAAAAAATATAGTTATAACAAACATATAAATCAAATTTTCCATAAAAAATTCTTGCAATACGATTTTGATTTTTGTATAATTCACATTAGAATTAGAGCTTTAGTTTTTAAATTCCTCCTATAAATTTACATTTTTATCTTACCCACCGTATCTTTTAAGTCTACACTAGTATACAGCTATAAAGGTATTGTAGCGTGTGTTTGTTTGACAATTTCTCAAGATTAATTTCAATTTAACACCACCAACATCCTTATCAGTAATGTAAGAAGGATGAATTGTACATTAAAACTTACAAATACTTACTCTTGTAATTACAAAAGCCACAGTCACTAAAGCAACTACTTACATATTATATCCACGCACCTCAAATAGTGACAGAAAACATCTATTGAAGTATATGTATGCGTAAATTTCTATCTTATACATGAAGGACATTACTTATTACGTATTAGGCAAATACATAGATACTTTAAGGTATTAACATAAAAGTGGTTTCCTTCTATACCTACAATCTCTTATGGTCAACTGGTATTGTGGGTATACATACATACATATATATTTGTATTCTAATACATATGTATTAACAAGGATATTTATATTAAGGCGGCCAGAAAACTAAATTTTCCATAGAAAAACTCACTTTTTCCATAGATAAACTCACTCTTTCTATAGAAAAACTTTTACTTTTTCTATATAGAAAAACCTTCACTTTTTCTATATAGAAAAACTTTCACTTTTTCTATATAGAAAAACCTTCACTTTTTCTATATAGAAAAACCTTCACTTTTTCTATATAGAAAAACCTTCACTTTTTCTATATAGAAAAACCTTCACTTTTTCTATATAGAAAAACCTTCACTTTTTCTATATAGAAAAACCTTCACTTTTCCTATATAGAAAAACTTTCACTTTTTCTATATAGAAAAACCTTCACTTTTTCTATATAGAAAAACCTTCACTTTTTCTATATAGAAAAACTTTCACTTTTTCTATATAGAAAAACTTTCACTTTTTCTATATAGAAAAACTTTCACTTTTTCTATATAGAAAAACTTTCACTTTTTCTATATAGAAAAACTTTCACTTTTTCTATATAGAAAAACTTTCACTTTTTCTATATAGAAAAACTTTCACTTTTTCTATATAGAAAAACTTTCACTTTTTCTATATCGAAAAACTTTCACTTTTTCTATATAGAAAAACTTTCACTTTTTCTATATAGAAAAACTTTCACTTTTTCTATATAGAAAAACTTTCACTTTTTCTATATAGAAAAACTTTCACTTTTTCTATATAGAAAAACTTTCACTTTTTCTATATCGAAAAACTTTCACTTTTTCTATATAGAAAAACTTTCACTTTTTCTATATCGAAAAACTTTCACTTTTTCTATATAGAAAAACATTCACTTTTTCTATATCGAAAAACTTTCACTTTTTCTATATAGAAAAACTTTCACGTTTTCTATATAGAAAAACTTTCACTTTTTGTATATAGAAACTTTTTCTATATAGAAACTTTTTCTATATAGAAACTTTTTCTATATAGAAAAACTTTCACTTTTCTATATAGAAAAACTTTCACTTTTCTATATAGAAAAACTTTCACTTTTCTATATAGAAAAACGTACACTTTTCTATATAGAAAAACTTTCACTTTTTCTATAAAAGATTAAACTTTTTCTATAGAAAAACTTTAAATTTTTCTATAAAAGATTTAACTTTTTCTATAGAAAATTTCACTTTTTCTATAGAAAATTTTACTTTTTCTATAGAAATTTTTACTTTTTCTATAGAAAATTTCACTTTTTCTATAGAAAATTTCACTTTTTCTATATCGAAAAACTTTCACTTTTTCTGTATAGAAAAACTTTCACTTTTTCTATATAGAAAAACTTTCACTTTTTCTATATAGAAAAGCTTTCACTTTTTCTATATAGAAAAGCTTTCAATTTTTCTATATAGAAAAACTTTCACTTTTTCTATATAGAAAAACTTTCACTTTTTCTATATAGAAAAACTTTTACTTTTTCTATATAGAAAAACTTTCACTTTTTCTATATAGAAAAACTTTCACTTTTTCTATATAGAAAAACTTTCACTTTTTCTATATAGAAAAACTTTCACTTTTTCTATATAGAAAAACTTTCACTTTTCCTATATCGAAAAACTTTCACTTTTTCTATATTGAAAAACTTTCACGTTTTCTATATAGAAAAACTTTCACTTTTTCTATATAGAAACTTTTTCTATATAGAAACTTTTTCTATATAGAAACTTTTTCTATATAGAAACTTTTTCTATATAGAAACTTTTTCTATATAGAAAAACTTTCACTTTTCTATATAGAAAAACTTTCACTTTTCTATATAGAAAAACTTTCACTTTTCTATATAGAAAAACGTACACTTTTCTATATAGAAAAACTTTCACTTTTTCTATAAAAGATTTAACTTTTTCTATAGAAAAACTTTAAATTTTTCTATAGAAAATTTCACTTTTTCTATAGAAAATTTCACTTTTTCTATAGAAAATTTCACTTTTTCTATATCGAAAAACTTTCACTTTTTCTATATAGAAAAACTTTCACTTTTTCTATATAGAAAAACTTTCACTTTTTCTATAGAGAAAAACTTTCACTTTTTCTATATAGAAAAACTTTCACTTTTTCTATATAGAAAAACTTTAACTTTTTCTATATAGAAAAACCTTCACTTTTTCTATATAGAAAAACCTTCACTTTTTCTATATAGAAAAACCTTCACTTTTTCTATATAGAAAAACCTTCACTTTTTCTATATAGAAAAACCTTCACTTTTTCTATATAGAAAAACCTTCACTTTTTCTATATAGAAAAACTTTCACTTTTCCTACATAGAAAAACTTTCACTTTTTCTATATAGAAAAACTTTCACTTTTTCTATATAGAAAAACTTTCACTTTTTCTATATAGAAAAACTTTCACTTTTTCTATATAGAAAAACTTTCACTTTTTCTATATAGAAAAACTTTCACTTTTTCTATATAGAAAAACTTTCACTTTTTCTATATAGAAAAACTTTCAATTTTTTTTATATAGAAAAACTTTCACTTTTTCTATATAGAAAAACTTTCACTTTTTCTATATAGAAAAACTTTCACTTTTTCTATATAGAAAAACTTTCACTTTTTCTATATAGAAAAGCTTTCACTTTTTCTATATAGAAAAGCTTTCACTTTTTCTATATAGAAAAGCTTTCACTTTTTCTATATAGAAAAGCTTTCACTTTTTCTATATAGAAAAACTTTCTCTTTTTGTATAGAAAAATTTTCACTCTTTCTATAGAAAAACTTTCACTTTTTCTATATCGAAAAATTTTCACTTTTTCTATAGAAAATGTAACATTTTGTATAGAAAATTAAACGTTTTCTATAAAAAATTTAACTTTTTCAATAGAAAATTTAACTTTCTCTATAGAAAATTTAACTTTTTCTATAGAAAGTTTAACTTTTTCTATAGAAAATTTAACTTTTTCTGTAGAAAATTTTAATTTTTCTATAGAAAATTTCACTTTTTATGTGGGAAAACTCACACTGTCCCTTTTGTATTGAAAATCGTTAGTCCTTTCTTGTCTTACTTCTATGCTATTCGGATCCCTATTCGGACTACCTTAATGTGAATGGGGTCCTGTAAATTATAATGTATATACTCCAAACCCACTGTTACACCAATTTATTTTCAGTCAATAGTGATTACAAATGAGCTTCTACTTACTTTCGCATTATCAAAATCTTTTGCATTATTTTATATCTTGGAATTTGCTGTCGTTTCCATATAAACTGTAGTTTCTCCTTTTTCTGTACATTCTTTTATTTAAACTGTCTTTATAGTGTGAACAAGTATTTCTTGTTTGTTGTAAATATTCATATGACTGTGTTTAAGTGTCGGTCTAAGTTGTCATCTGTCTGTCTATGTATTGTTTTAGCTTTTACATAGTTCGCCTTTCCCTGAATTCTCGATATCAGGCTGCCAACAATATCCACTTACAGCACCCAAGCATGCAATCATATAATACTTGTACGTAGTAACTAACATAATGATTCAACATAACAAACATACCAGCCAACCAACCAACTAGCCATCATTATCATGGACGATATTCTATTTACAAAATGTCAACACATTATCCTTAGTGTTTGTATACGCATACATTCACACACTCTCTCATTTACATCTCATATTGTATATACTCGTTCATAGCTGAATATGATGTCCTAGCGTTCATTCTCTTATTCGTCTGTTTGTCCTTTCAGTATTTATTCATGGCTTGACCATGTCAACCAAGACACTACAAACCGTTCACTGTAGACCATTGCTGCCATCTAGCCAACCATGTGACTGACCCATACTTGTATGTCAAACATGTAAATAAGTTGGTTTGTTCGCTTGTTCGCAAGAGATGAATGTATTTGTTTTAATACGAAAGACCAGAAAAAATATCTTTCTTCATGTTTTTATCTTATATTTTCAAGAGTGTTTCTGATATGTTTGCGTTTTTAATATTCGTTTGGTAAATTTATCATTACTCAGGATTACAAGTTTTTCTGAGGTCTTTATCTTTCATTACTTTTATAAGCTTTAAGTTGTCTGTGGCTTTAATTGTGTTTGATGAGACAACTTAGTGTCACTGTTAATATTTCATCAAAAATAGACAAAAAGTTGTATAGAAAAATATTTTTGTTTAATTATATGACAAAAAAAACCTTATATGATTACATTCATCCATAACTTATTTCTTCTATAGAAAAAAACTCATCATATCGTTAACTTTTTCTATAGAAAAACCTCCTCCTCCTATCGTTTTGTAGGAAATTTTCCAAAAAATTCCTATTTATAGGGCATTTATTAGGGAATTTTTCAAAACTTTCCTATTTTTATAGGAAACTTTTCAAAAATATCCTCTTTTTATAGAGAATTTTTCAAAAATTTCCTATTTCTATATGGATTTTTTCAAAAAATTCCTATTTTTATAGGGAATCTTTCAAAAATTTCCTATTTTTATATTGAATTTTTCAAAAATTTCCTATTTTTATAGGGAATTTTTCAAAAATTTCCTATTTTTATAGGGAATTTTTCAAAAATTTCCTATTTTTATAGGGAATTTTTCAAAAATTTCCTATTTTTATAGGGAATTTTTCAAAAATTTCCTATTTTTATAGGGAAGTTTTCAAAAATTTCCTATTTATATAGGGAATTTTTCAAAAATTTCCTATTTTTATAGGGAATTTTTCAAAAATTTCCTATTTTTATAGGGAATTTTTCAAAAATTTCCTATTTTTATAGGGAATTTTTCAAAAATTTCCTATTTTTACAGGAAATTTTTCAAAAATTTCCTATTTTCCTATAAAAATAGGAAATTTTTGAAAAATTTCCTATTTTTATAGGGAATTTTTCAAAATTTTCCTTTTTTATAGGGAATTTTTCAAAAATTTCTTATTTTTATAGGATATTTTTTTAAAATTTATAATTTTTACGAGAAATTTTTCAAAAATTTCTTATTTTTATAGGAAATTTTTCAAAAATTTATTTTTTTCATAGGAAATTTTTCAAAAATTTATTTTTTATAGGAAATTTTTCAAAAATTTGTTATTTTTACAAGAAATTTTTAAAAAGTTCTTATTTTTATAGGAAGATTTTCAAACATGCCTTATTTTTATAGGAAATTATTCAAAAATTTCTTATTTTTATAGAAAAATTTTAATAGATTCTTATTCTTAAAAGAATTTTTTCAATAATTTTCTTATTTGTATAGTAAATATTTCAAAAATCTGAAATTTTTTTTTTTTAATTTTATTTTTATACTAATTTTAAAATTTTTTTATTTTTAAAGGAAATTTTAAAAAAATTTTTTTTTTTTTTGATAGGAAATTTTTCAAAAACTTCATATTTTTATATGAAATTTTTAAAAAATTTACTTTTTTATAGGAAATTTTTAAATAATTCCTTATTTTTACGAATAATTTTTTTAAAATTTCTTATTATTATTATTATTATTTTCAAAAATTTTCTATTTTTACATGGAATTTTTCAAAAATTTCCTATTTCTAGAAGGATTTTTTTAAAAAATTTACTATTTTTTTTAAGGAATTTTTGAAAAGTTTCCTATTCTTATAGGGAATTTCTAAAAAATTTCCTATTTTTATAGGCAATTTTTAGAAATTTTCCTATTTCCATAGGAAATTTTTCAAATATTTCCTATTTTTATAGGAAATTTTTCAAAAATTTCCTATTTTTATAGGAAATTTTTCAAAAATTTATTATTTTTATAGGAAATTTTTCAAAAATTTCCTATTTTTATAGGAAATTTTCTAAAAATTTCCTATTTTTATAGGAAATTTTTCAAAAATTTCCTATTTTTATAGGAAATTTTTCAAAAGTTTCCTATTTTTATAGGAAATTTTCCAAAAATTTCCTATTTTTGTAGGAAATTTTTCAAAAATTTCCTATTTTTGTAGTAAATTTTTCAAAAATTTCCTATTTTTGTAGGAAATTTTTCAAAAATTTCCTATTTTTATAGGAAATTTTTCAAAAATTTCCTGGTTTTATAGGAAATTTTTCAAAAATTTCCTAGTTTTATAGGAAATTTTTCAAAAATTTCCTAGTTTTATAGGAAATTTTTGAAAAATTTCCTAGTTTTATAGGAAATTTTTCAAAAATTTCCTAGTTTTATAGGATCTTTTTCAAAAATTTTCTATTTTTATAGGAAATTTTTCAAAAATTTCCTATTTTTATAGGAAATATTTCAAAAATTTCCTATTTTTATAGGAAATTTTCCAAAAATTTCCTATTTTTATAGGAAATTTTCCAAAAATTTCCTATTTTTATACGAAATTTTCCAAAAATTTCCTATTTTTATACGAAATTTTCCAAAAATTTCCTATTTTTATACGAAATTTTCCAAAAATTTCCTATTTTTATAGGAAATTTTCCAAAAATTTCCTATTTTTATAGGAAATTTTCCAAAAATTTCCTATTTTTATAGGAAATTTTCCAAAAATTTCCTATTTTTATAGGAAATTTTCCAAAAATTTCCTATTTTTATAGGAAATTTTCCAAAAATTTCCTATTTTTATAGGAAATTTTCCAAAAATTTCCTATTTTTATAGGAAATTTTCCAAAAATTTCCTATTTTTATAGGAAATTTTCCAAAAATTTCCTATTTTTATAGGAAATTTTCCAAAAATTTCCTATTTTTATAGGAAATTTTCCAAAAATTTCCTATTTTTATAGGAAATTTTCCAAAAATTTCTTATTTTTATAGGAAATTTTTCACAAATTTCTTATTTTTATAGGAAATTTTTCAAAAATTTCTTATTTTTATAGGAAATTTTTCAAAAATTTCCTATTTTTATAGGAAAATTTTCAAAAATTTCCAATTTTTATAGGAAATTTTTCAAAAATTTTCTTATTGTTACAGGAAAATTTTCAAAAATTTCCTATTTTTATAGGAAAATTTTCAAAAATACTCTATTTTTATAGGAATTTTTTCAAAAATTTCCTGTTTTTGTAGGAAATTTTGCAAAAATTTCCTATTTATATAGGAAATTTTTCAAAAATTTCTTATTTTTATAGGACATTTTGCAAAAGATTCTTATTTTTATAGGACATTTTTCAAAAATTTCCTATTTTTATAGGAAATTTTTTAAAAATTTCTCATTTTTATAGGACATTTTTCAAAAATTTC
The DNA here is from genome assembly GCA_933228675.1 of Stomorhina lunata. NCBI lineage: Eukaryota > Metazoa > Arthropoda > Insecta > Diptera > Rhiniidae > Stomorhina > Stomorhina lunata. The sequence continues at coordinate 29,157 of CAKOFX010000056.1, forward strand.
TTATTTTTGTAGGACATTTTTCAAAAATTTCTTATTTGTATTGGAAATTTTTAAAAATTTCTTATATTTATAGAAAATTTTTACGAAATTTCTTAGTTTTATATAAAATTTTTCAGAAATTTCTAATTTTTGTTGGAAATTGTTCAATAATTTCTTATTTTGATAACAAATTTTTCCAAATTTTTTTTTATTTTTATAGGAAATTTTTGAAAAATTTCCTATTTTTGTAACAAATTTTTCAAAAGTTTCTTATTTTTATAGGAAAATTTTCAAAATTTTTTTATTTTTATAGGAAATTTTTCAAAAATTTTTTATTGTTATAGAAAATTTTTCAAAAAATTCTTATTTTTTATGAAATTTCTCAAAAATTTCTTATTTTTATAGGGAATGTTTTAAAAATTTCTTATTTTTATAGGAAATATTTCAAATTTAGGAAGTACTAGCTGATTTTACCCGGAAATTTTTAAATAATTCCTTATTTTTACGAATATTTTTTTAAAATTTCTTATTATTATTATTTTCAACAATTTTCTATTTTTACATGGAATTTTTCAAAAATTTCCTATTTCTAGAAGGATTTTTTTAAAAAATTTACTATTTTTTTTAAGGAATTTTTGAAAAGTTTGCTATTCTTATAGGGAATTTTTAAAAAATTTCCTATTTTTATAGGCAATTTTTAGAAATTTTCCTATTTCCATAGGAAATTTTTCAAATATTTCCTATTTTTATAGGAAATTTTTCAAAAATTTCCTATTTTTATAGGATATTTTTCAAAAATTTCCTATTTTTATAGGATATTTTTCAAAAAATTCCTATTTTTATAGGAAATTTTTCAAAAATTTCCTATTTTTATAGGAAATTTTCCAAAAATTTCCTATTTTTATAGGAAATTTTTCAAAAATTTCCTATTTTTATAGGAAATTTTTCAAAAGTTTCCTATCTTTATAGGAAATTTTCCAAAAATTTCCTATTTTTGTAGGAAATTTTTCAAAAATTTCCTATTTTTGTAGGAAATATTTCAAAAATTTCCTATTTTTGTAGGAAATTTTTCAAAAATTTCCTATTTTTGTAGGAAATTTTTCAAAAATTTCCTATTTTTATAGGAAATTTTTCAAAAATTTCCTGGTTTTATAGGAAATTTTTCAAAAATTTCCTAGTTTTATAGGAAATTTTTCAAAAATTTCCTAGTTTTATAGGAAATTTTTCAAAAATTTCCTAGTTTTATAGGATCTTTTTCAAAAATTTTCTATTTTTATAGGAAATTTTTCAAAAATTTCCTATTTTTATAGGAAATATTTCAAAAATTTCCTATTTTTATAGGAAATTTTCCAAAAATTTCCTATTTTTATAGGAAATTTTCCAAAAATTTCCTATTTTTATACGAAATTTTCCAAAAATTTCCTATTTTTATAGGAAATTTTCCAAAAATTTCCTATTTTTATAGGAAATTTTCCAAAAATTTCCTATTTTTATAGGAAATTTTCCAAAAATTTCCTATTTTTATAGGAAATTTTCCAAAAATTTCCTATTTTTATAGGAAATTTTCCAAAAATTTCCTATTTTTATAGGAAATTTTCCAAAAATTTCCTATTTTTATAGGAAATTTTCCAAAAATTTCCTATTTTTATAGGAAATTTTCCAAAAATTTCCTATTTTTATAGGAAATTTTCCAAAAATTTCCTATTTTTATAGGAAATTTTCCAAAAATTTCCTATTTTTA
>CAKOFX010000057.1:0-30684 GCA_933228675.1 Stomorhina lunata
ACCCGAAACTTTTCAAATGTTTGTTCTACCGAATAGAGGGAAAATGTCAAATAATTATTGTGTAGGTTCCGCAAGAGATGCCACAATTCGATTTAGTGTTTTTTTGTCGCTACTTTTAGTTTTAAATGGTTTTTGTTAGATTTTAATTTGAATCTATGTTTTCTGGCCTGTCCAGAATGGCGCCATTTATCCACTTGCATATTTTGTTGTAGAAATACAAATTATGTATATTTCTATTAATTTTATGTCATGTGAAGGAAATGTTAAATTTTTATATACAAAGAGGAACTAATGATGCCAAGAAATGACAAATTTAGAGGATGTACTTAATCTTAATTTATAAATTAAACAATTATTAAAACAAATATGACAATCATTAATATGCAATGTTTCAGTTCATATTTTAGTTCATCACTTAGTCTACGTTTTAGTTTAGGTCTATGTCTTAGATATATCATAGTTGCGACTACGACATACCTTTAACATAGACTTATACGACGTCTTAGTCTTTGTCTTAATTTATGTCTTATTCTATATCTAAATCTATGTTTTAATCTATATCTAAGTCTTTTTCTTTGTCCTAGTCTATGTTTATGTCTTAGTCTTAGTCTATGTCTTAGTCTATGTCTAAGTCTATGTCATAGTATATATCTTAGTCTATGACTTAGCCTATGTCTTAGTCTCATCCCAGCGAGGTAAGAGGGCGTCTCAGACCTAAACGCGTACTATTATACACCGTGAAGGCAATAGCCTGGTGGTCGCTGTGAGTGAAATGCTCACTAACGTTCCATATAATTTTTTTTGCCAGCGAATGGGTAACAAATGTGAGGTCTACAATAGAGCCTGTAGCTCCTCCCCTAAACGTTTGAACATTTCCGATGTTACAAAGAATTATATCTAACCGAGAAAACGCCTCTAAAAGTGCACGACCTCTAGAGTTAGTAAATTGCGACCCCCATTCGACTGCCCATGCACTAAAGTCACCGGCAATGACTTTCGGGTTAAAAGCTTAGTCTTAGTCTATATCTTAGTCTATGTCTAAGTCTATGTCTTAGTCTATGTCTTAGTCTATGTCTTAGTCTATGTCTTAGTCTATGTCTTAGTCTATATCTTATTCTATGTCTTAGTCTATGTCTTAGTCTATGTCTTAGTCTATGTCTTAGTCTATGTCTTAGTCTATGTCTTAGTCTATGTCTTAGTCTATGTCTTAGTCTATGTCTTAGTCTATGTCTTAGTCTATGTCTTAGTCTATGTCTTAGTCTATGTCTTAGTCTATGTCTTAGTCTATGTCTTAGTCTATGTCTTAGTCTATGTCTTAGTCTATGTCTTAGTCTATGTCTTAGTCTATGTCTTAGTCTATGTCTTAGTCTATGTCTTAGTCTATGTCTTAGTCTATGTCTTAGTCTATGTCTTAGTCTATATCTTATTCTATATCTTAGTCTATGCCTTAGTCTATATCTTAGTCTATGTCTTAGTCTATGTCTTAGTCTATGTCTTAGTCTATGTCTTAGTCTATGTCTTAGTCTATGTCTTAGTCTATGTCTTAGTCTATATCTTATTCTATGTCTTAGTCTATGTCTTAGTCTATGTCTTAGTCTACGTCTTAGTCTATATCTTATTCTATGTCTTAGTCTATGTCTTAGTCTTTGTCTTAGTCTATGTCTTAGTCTATGTCTTAGTCTATGTCTTAGTCTATGTCTTAGTCTATGTCTTAGTCTATGTCTTAGTCTATGTCTTATTCTATATCTTAGTCTATGTCTTAGTCTATATCTTAGTCTATGTCTTAGTCTACGTCTTTGCACACATAATTTTGCAGTAACTGTAATAAATTAGCAAAATTTCGAGATAATCGGTCCACATTTAACCCTAGCTCTTATATAAGTCCAAATGACGGAAACAGCTTCAATATATAAATTTTGAGAAAATGTTTGTATGATGACAAAATTTAGCAAATATTTGTTTTTATACAGGAAAAATCACACCTTTGACCTTAGTTGTGAAGGGTATCGTATGGTCGGGCTTGACCGACAATAGCACTTTCTTACTTGTTTTACTATATAGATAAGTTTTGGCGTTTGCTTTAGTATTAGTATCGTTTTAATTATAAATTTCGCTAACGGCTTTGGTTTGAATTTTCAATTAATACGAGTATGTTCTCATTTTGTTTTGCTTCTTAGTTTAGAACTGAAGAAATGCATTTCCGGTTTATTATGAACGTAAACAAAAGTTGGTATTAAATTTCGTTTTTTTAGCGCATAATGTTTCCTGGTTGTAAGTAGTTAAATTGTAAGTTCCAATGTTGAATGTGAACCACACCTAAACGCCAAGTTTTTTTCCGAATTTTATTTGACATTTCTCTATTTCAGACTTACTCAATTTGAACCATGGAGAGATACACAATCTAACAACGTGTTAAAGTTATCCAGACTTATTATGAAAATGGGCGTTCAAATCAAAATGCATATCGCGCACTTCGTGATTTTTTTGGTCAATTTGATCGTCTAAATGTGCGTAAAATCGCAAAAATCGTTGAAAATTCGAGCAAACCGGGTCTGTAGAAGATGTGAGAACACCAGTGCATGCTTGTACAGCTCGTACTGCAGAAAATATTGCTGCTGTTAGCGATAGTGTGGCTGAAGAGCCGTCACCTCAACTCGTCGTGCCCCTCTCATGCTCGTCGTTGATGAACATTATGCATAAAGACTTTCATTTACACGCTTACAAGGTGAAATTAGCTCAAGAACTAAAGCCTCTTGACCATTCCAAATGTCGTTAATGGGCAGAATGGTGGCAAGAAATGGCAACAGTGGATGATCAATTTTCGAAGAAAATCATCTTCAGTGATGAGACACATTTTTACCTCATTGGATTCGTAAATAAACAGAATTGCCGCATTTGCCCAATGCACCCACAAAGAGTGACTGTTTGGTGCGTTTTATGGGCTGGCGGCATCATCGAGCCGTATTTTTCCAAAATGAGGCCGGTCAGGCAGTTACTGTGAATGGTGTTCGCTATCGTGAGATGATAACGAACTTTTTATGGCCCGAATTGGAAGATATGTATGTGGACGATATGTGGTTTCAGCAGGACGGTGCCACTTGCCACACAGCTAACGAAACAAAGGCTCTTTTGCGCAACAAATTCAATGGCCATGTTATCTCACGTAACGGCGATGTCAACTGATTGCCAAGATCATGTGATTTGACACCGTTGGACTTTTTTCTTTGTGGTTATTTGAAAGAAAAGGTGTACGTCGATAAGCCAGCAACAATTTAAGAGCTAAAGGATGAAATAATTCGGCACATTAACGGCATAGAACCTCCATTATGACTCAGGGTCATCGAAAATTTGGACTATCGGATGGAGGTGTGCCGCCGTGGTCGCGGCGCCCATTTGGCCGATATTTTGTTCCATACATAATTGAGTAACACCAATATATCATAATAAAATAAAATAACAATAATTTCCTAAATTGTTTGTGCTTTATTCAAAGTCAACATCGGCCTTTGAAATTTAACCACCCAATACTAAAATCTTACATTAGTAACTTTTGCATTATTCCATTTATAGTTGTTCAGTATGACGACAAAAGTAATAACATTGCAAACAGAAATTCAAAACTTTGATGAGAAATCTACATAAAAATGTTGTAGTAAAATTTTTGGGAATGTTATTGGTAATATTTTTTTTTTTTAACGTAAAACATTTGGAGATGAAATCAAACTATTCTGAGATATTTATTAAACAAGACAAGGAAAAATTAATATATACAAATAAAATATTATCAAATTCTATTTAAAAACTTAATGATATTAAAGAACATTTAATTTAAGTTATGTTGTTACAAAAAATTAAATTTCTTAATTTTTTGCAAATCCTCAAATAATCCACTGCCAGTGCCAGAACAAGAAAAGTAAATCTTCTGAATGACTGCAGCTTTCAAATTGCCAAATTATATTAAAAGACTTTTGCTTTCTTTTAGAAAATTTAATCCTTTTAATGCTTAAACTGAACTAAATTGAATAAACTTAAGACATGCATGCATTTGTATGAAGGAATTTTTGGAAGGAATTTGCATATGAAATTCAAATATTTCTTTACGTATGTATGTATGTCTGTATGTATGTATGTATGAATGCAATATGCATATGTATTTGCTCAATTTTTGCCTTGGCTGGCATTTATGTTAATCTTATAAGATGTTAGAAACTTGACTTGAAATCTTCTATTTAAACATTCTTAAAAACTAAAAATACATGCATAATTTAAATCTTTCAAATCCGTATTTATCATTTGAATAAGTATGCCAAGGCATTTCTTTTATTTGCTTAAAATGTTGTAATGTTTCTTTAAATCTTAAGGTAAAGATAAAACATTTTTGTTGGCTGCAACTGTAGATATGTAATAAAGAAATACCTTATACATATTTCAATAAAATGTAATTACATTTTTGTTTTTGAATAGTTATTTTTATTATTAGTGATTTCAAAGAACTGCATGAAATTATTAAAGCTATACAGTACAGACATAATTTCTAATAAACTGTAAATTATTTGATACTTCATTGAACATATTTTCAGTTGATTTCATCAAAGAAGATTTCGAAGAATATGGAACAATTACAAAAGATCTGTACAAGAAATATGACAGTTCTAAGACTATGGAACAATTACAAAAGATCTGTACAAGAAATATGACAGTTGTTATTAAGACCCAGCAAAAATTTTGACTTACATATAATATGAAATTTATTTTCTTACTAAAGTGATATATTTGAAACAGGATATATCCTTCATAACTTCCTCAGAACTGACTTCCCGTCCATCTTAATAGGACAGTTTCACTGAAAGTGGGTCTTATAACTTTGTGCTAATACAATGCTTGGGGATCCAGATTGGTTACATCCAGAGCACATTCCATTGCCAACAGGGACGCTACAAAAGTACAGCGACACGGACAGCATTTGACATTTCTCTTTAGTAAGATTTGCCATTTCATGATGAAAAAAGTCAAGAACTAGCCGAAATTATAAAACTTTACTACCGACGTTAAGAGCGCTACGTCCAATTTATGATTAGGCTCATTTCTGGCTGAATGGATTCGTCAATATGCGTTATTGGCCAGGAAGCAATCCACACGTACTCCATAAGTCATCACTGCATCTCGAAAAAATTACGGTTTGTTGTGGTCAACAGTGATATTTATTCACACATCGAAGTGTCAAAAATTGAAGGAGTGACCCTACAACGATGAAATATTGCATATTTGTTCAGTTTAAATTAAAAAAATTTTTCAAAATCCGTCGGCTCCTTAGGGTACCTGCCTTGACCACCTGTTTTTCACCAATTTTTTTTTCCAGAATTTGATGAAGTTCAACACACGTCTATTAATTAATTCAAAAAACATCCCTATTAATTTTAGTTGAAATAAAACTATCCATTTGCCATATATTGTTCTTTTTTATGTAAAATGCGCAATTCTTAGCAGATCGAAAAAAGAGGTCTACTTATTTTGGTTCAAATCAGTTGACTTCTTGTGTGCCTGTCCTGGACCACCATTTTCTACATTTTTTTTTCTTTTTTCAATGTATAAGCCGCAGTTCTCATCAGAATTTAAAAAAACTTCGTTATACGTCTATTAATTGATCCAAAAAAGAGTTATACTTGTTTTGGTTAAGGTCCTTTAACTTTTTGAGGTACCTGCCCTGGACCCACATTTTTTACTTATTATTGTTCTCAATGTATAAAGCGGAATTCTTAACAGAATTTGATGAAATTAGGCACACATCCATTAGTTGAAGCAAAAAAGAACTCTACTAAATTTGGTTGAAATCCGTCGACTCCTTGGAGTACCTGCTTTGAATCTCCATTTTTCACTTCATTTTCTTCTCAATATAAGCTGCAATTTGATAAAATTCGGCACACATTTATTGGTTGAGCCAAAAAAGAGCCCTACTTACTTTAGTTGAAATCTGTCGACTCCTACGGGACTTACACTTAAATTCAAATTGATTAAAAATTACGCCTAAACGACTGCAACACTTTTTGCTTAAATTATGTGTAACAATTCATGTGACTTTTTTCAGAAAATTTTTAACTTTGTTTTACGATCGGTATATCTCGATGAGTTCTTTTCACTCAATTTAAAGAAAATACTTTTTCCCCTCACATGGTTATGGTGGAGCCCCGAGTAATACCGAGCCAATCTAGTTTTTGTCCAAGGAAAAACGAAAACACTGAATTTTGTAGGTTTTTTTTTATTTCCTAATATTTCCTAAACTATATACGGGATTAAGTTATTTTCTTCTGCAGTCTTAAACCAAGGTTCTATATCTTAATAAAATTGGCATCAAGATTAATGCTGTGAAACTATATTCAATGCACGAGCTACTGATTTTGATGAAAAATTTCATCATTTTTCGTTTGAGAGCATTAAGAACATTTCAATACGTTTTTTATAACACATAATACAATTATTGATCCTGAATACCTAGACTCTTCTCAATAGAACTGCATCATTAGATTTTTCGAAAGCGGTGGTCAAAAAATGGCCATAGTGGGCCGTACTTCTTCCGTGATGATCAAGACCGGCATGTTACTGTGAATGGGAATCGCTACCGTTCAATGATAAGTGAATATTTTTGGCCCCAATTGGATGATGTTGACAGTCGATTGGCCGCCTCGGTCGTGCGATTTGACACCATTAGAATATTTCCTGTGGGGCCACGTCAAGTCTATGGCTTATGACAACATGCCAGCGACGATTGATGAACTTCGTACCAATGTCAAATGTGAAATTGCAGTAGTATCGGCCAATTTATGCTTGAAACCGACGAAACTTGGGTTCAACGCCTGGACTTCTGCAAGCGTGCCGTGGTGGCTATGCAAAAGTAATCGAGTTCCATACATAAAATACAAAAACGTTTTTGTTTTATTTAAAAAAAAAACTATTGTAGTGCTCTTATTGAAAAACTCTTTATATGGCCGATCAAACCCGACTATTTAAAACCCTGCAACAATAAAGTCAAATGTGGACCAATTGTCAATAAATTTGCAATTTTGTATTATTGATTATTATTTAACAAAAGTGCAAAATCTCCCTCCCAGGAATGTTCTACATAACAAAAAAAAAAATGTTATGAAAAATTTTTGGTAGACTACATCAGGGAAGGCGTGTAAAAAATTTTTACATGGAACATGATGGGAGTATTTTTACTTATATAAAAGAAAACTGAAGTAGTTTCACTTTAAGTTAAAGACAATATCTGTGGCTTGGTGCTAAAAGGGCCAATGTCAATTTTTGCTGTTTTAAGTTGATCATAGCATAAGGTTCCCTTCCTAAATTTCTTTTATTTGGCTCCAACAGCTAATCTCTGACTTAACTCAGAATTGATTTATAAAAGTTTTTTCTGGGCAATCTTACTATGAATTTATATGGAAAATAAAAACTTTAAATCAAAATTTCTCCAAACTAGTTTTTTTGACATTGGCCCTTTTAGCAACAAGCCACAGATATATGGGACTATATATTTGCATTTCAGAAAGTCTGGCCTGACTTTTTTTGTTATATCTTCGAAAACTCAATTTTTTTAATTAAATAATATTTCGGTCAATGCTGTACGTTGAGTGAGTGACTTAAAATTTGGTCTTAAATCCTTTCTAGACCCATATTATCTACGAATATATAATAAAACATTATCATTAAAAAAACAAATAAGAAGTTGCTATAATCCGTCAAGCCCGATCATACGATACCCTTCACCACTTAGGTCAAAGGTGTTCTTTTTCCTGTATAAAAACAAATATTTGCTAAATTTTTCCATTATACAAACATTTTCTCAAAACTTATATATTTCAGCTGTTTCCGTCATTTGGACTTATATAAGTGCTAGGGTCAAATATAGACCGACTATCTCGAAATTTGGCAAATTGATTAATGTTATTAGAAAAATTACGTATTTAAAAAATAAACTCAAAGTTCTCATTATCTTCAGATTTATAAGCGTTTTTATACCCACCATCAAAAAGAATGGGGGTATATTGAGATTGTCATTCCGTTCGTAATTTCCTTAATATTGGCTCAAAAATCAAAAATATATTCTGAATCCTTATGAAAATCTAAGACGATAAGACGTTTGTCCGTCTGTCAGTCTGTCTGTTGAAATCACGATGACGCCTAAACGAAAGGAGCTAGCTCACTGAAACATTCTCCATCTTTGACAAAATTTTGGTATTGAAATTGGGCAAAATCGGTTAACATTTGACCATAGCTCCCGTATAACATAGCCTACGCTAATCGCTTATTTGATGATAAAATTTGGTATATAGAAATTTTTCATAAGCCCTAGGCAGCATATCAAATTTAATTAAAATCGGTTGACATTTAGTCATAGCTCCCATACAAAAAATTTATGGAAACAGCCAAAATTTCACCTAAAATACACTTAAATGCCAATAAATCTAAAACTATAACAGATATATATAATGCCAATATAGATAATGCCAACTAGTGTGCAAAATTTTGTCACAATCGGTCACCATTTGACCATAGCTCCCATATAAAAAACTTACGGAAACACAAAAATACAAAAAGAAAAGGGGGTTTATGTCCGTCTGTCCGTCAGATAAAAGAGCGATAGCGCCTAAACGAAAAGGGTTACAGCAACAAAATTTTACAAAAGAAAGTTTTATGTGAATGCCAGCCAGTGTGCAAAATTTTGTTACAATCGGTTACTATTTGACCATAGCTCCCATATAAAAAAACTTACGGAAACACAAAAAATAAAAATAGAAAAGACGGTTTATATCCGTCTTTCCTTCAGAAAAAATCGGTTCACATTTAGTTAGAGCTCCCATATAACCCTGCCCCGGAAATCACATTTATGCTGATAAATTGAATAAAATTGTAAAATCTATGACTACTACATTTAGAACAGAGAAGTTTTATGCATTTTTCAGTCAGTATATCAAATTTTACAGGAATCGGTCCATTTTTCACCACAGCTTTCAAAATGAAGTTCCAAAGATCTTCTGAATATTTTCATTCAATATAAGAGTATCTCCAAAAGTTTACAGAAATAAGCCATTACTGAAATTATGTCATCGACTATCAGTTGATCTGTTTGGTGATATCTTAAATTATAATATTTATTCTATAATTTATTGTCATTAAGCTTATTTAACAAAATCTTTTAATTTAGTTTCATTAATAAACTCCATAGAATAACTGCTAACAGTTTAAAGCTGATTAATAATAACCTCTGATATAATTTAGCAAAATCAAAGTAAATTATGCACTGACAACGTCAATTTGCTGTCAAGTGTAAAATTGTATTAATGCCTGTCAAATGGTTATTTATGTTTGTTAAGTAAAATACCGGCTTAAATAAAGATAATTAAAACTCAGTCAATAGTTATCAGAAACGTAACATTTTACTTAATTAAGCTGATGAAAGGAAATATTAAATAGAAAATCTAAAATTGCCTGAGGGAATGGAAAAAGATTTAATGTTGATAGGCAATATTTAAATTTTGAAGGGAATTAAGGAAATGTATTAAAATCTTAAAAAAAATTAAATTGAATTCCTATTAAAAATAATTAAATTTTCAACAAAAGAAAACTATAATGTTGTTCATCAAATGTTTCAAAGCTCAACAAAATATTTCCCAACTAAAAGAAAAAAAAACCAACACATAAATATTTCAATTACAAATTTCTGAACACTCTCTGTGTCTTTGAAAACTATACAACTCATTAACTTCATACTTTATACTTTCTACTAAAATCTGAAATTTTTTACACGCTAAACTTTTTACACTCCGAAAAAGAAAGGCAATTTTAATTTCCAATGAATAAAAAGACATTTTTTAATGAGTCATGTTGTGCGATGAACCGAATAGTTGTTACGAGTATATTAGAGCTTATTCCCGGAGGCAGAACAAAAGTTGTTGGCCCAAACGTTTTTCAACAAGAACTTTGACTAATGAAACATCCACAGGAACAACGATAAGAAACATACGCTAATATTCAAGTGAAAACTTTTCAATTTGCTAATTAAAACAAAGTAGGAACATTTTTGAACACATGTCGCCAGGGTTTGAAACACAAAAATTTAAGTAGTTAAAATAGTAGAAATACAAATAGTAAAAATAAAAATTTGTTTACTACTGCTGTAAAACTGCTAAATAAAAATGTAAGTAGCTCATTATGTATAGTTTCTTCTATTAAATACCAAAATATACACACAGTAGCAGAACAACTAAATGATTAATATATAAATTAATAGTCATAAAACTGGATCTTAATTACTAATGTTATGACTAAATCAAGCATTGAAACTACTACTAGATGAAATATCTAACAAATAGTAGCAGCTAAGTAGCAATAATTGAAAAAGTAGAAGCAGCAATAGTTTTTTATTCACAATAATGACCTAATAATGTAGTAAAAAGTGCTACAAATAAAATATGCATATACTATTTTAGTCAAAACTTATCCATGTTCAGTTTCGGAAAAAAAACTAAACGAAATTCCCAAAAAAAAAATATTTTGTGGCAAGCTATTTACAGTTGTAGTAAAAGAAGCATTAGGAAATGTACATACATATATACCGGAGTGCCCACAAAAAAGGCTTTTACCTTTTTCGAGGCAGTACAGAGTGATAACATACTTTTTCCCCGATTTGACATCAAGCTTCACCACCATAGGTGGAAAGGGTATTATAAGTTTGTGCTGATGTATGTAACGCATAGAAATATTTGTCTTAGACCCACCTTTTAGTATGCCAATAGGCTTAGAATCACTTTCTGAGTCGATTTAGCGATGTCCGTCCGTCCGTCTGGCTGGCTGGCTGGACCCCCATGTAAACCTTGTAATCAAACTACAGGTCGCAATTCTAAAGATAATTTGATGAAATTTGGCACAGATAATTCCTTTGATAATGGGACCATGGCTATTGAAATTCGTCAAAATCAGTCGATTTTTTATGGTACCTCCTATAGGTCCCACTTCCCGGAATTGATATATATAAATATTTTTTCATGAAATTTAAAACAAATACTGCTTATATAAACCTAAATCACTGTACCAAATTTCGTTGAAATCGGTTTACATTTGACCATAGCTCCCATACAAACTCTTCTCTAAAAACTCACTAGATGGACAAAATTCACTAAAACGCTCGTAAATTCGAAGATAATGAGAATTTTAAGTTTATTTTTTGCATACATAATTTAACAACTGTAATCAATTTGCCAAATTTCGACATAATCGGTAAACATTGGACCATAGCTCTCATATAAGTCCAAATGGCGGAAACAGCTTAAATGTATAAGTTTTGAGAAAATGTTTGTATGATGGCAAAATTTAGCTAATATTTGTTTTTATACAGGAAAAGGAACACCTTTGACCTTAGTGGTGAAGGGTATCGTATGGTCGGGCTTGACCGACTATAGCACTTTTTTACTTGTTTTTCGTTATTTATAACGAATTTTAGGAAGATTGGTTGTCATTTACATGTTACACTTTTTGACGATTTATGATGAAAAGGATATGCTGCAACAAATTTACTAACTGTTAAGGTTAAGGGAAAAGCATATTTTAGAAATCCATGCTCTTTTGTCTTCTGCGCATATTCTCCAATTTTGTAGGCCAAGCTTTGAAACATTTTCCTCTACTTGGTCATCGAAGTTTCGGATGTCCTCTTCTAATATAAGGGACCGTTTTTATTCTAATTTAACTTTTTCAAATTAATTGTTTTTCTAATAGAGGGTTGCTAACCCGACGATATAACCCGTATTTTTATAGTTCTTATGGGAGAACTCGCGGCACATGTTCGCTCACTACATTAACGAGTGTTAACGTAGTTCCATGGCCGATACCACGAGGAGGTCGGTGTCCACAGTTGAGATGAAGGATAACAAACATAAGTTTAGGCTAACCAAGTAAAGACCAATCAAAGCCGTCGCTTGGTATCTAACATCCCCTACATCACCCAGCTTTATGTATAGTTTTAGAAAATGGTGATTTAGCTGGAAATTGATGTCGTTGCATGATGCATCCTAGATGGCCTTTTGATGAGTTGAAAGTAATTCTTGATATATGTTTGATAAGTAAAATGTGTTTGTTGTATCTAAGATTTTATGAATTTCGTTAACTTTTCGTCTTTTTCTGCAAAGTAAAAAAATCGAGTAAGGCCTTTTTATATTAAGCCATCGAAACGATATTTGCCTCCATATACCACTTACTGAAATAGCTCAGTTACCAAAAATAATTGTGGGGTTTCTGTCAGTTGAAAACACGATATCGCCTAAGTTAAAAGAGCTAGAGCAAGAAATGTTATCGCATTTAATCCAACTTAGCTGCTCCCTCGGAGATATGTGAGGTATGCTTAAAATTTCAACAAATAGACAGACTCACTTGTTTATGTCTTTAACCGTTTCATCATTTTTACACCACGATCTCTTACATTTGATTTTGTTATATACAGTTCATTTTAGGTCCTTTGAAATAATTCTCTTCAAATTTGAATCATATTCGTGAAAAGCAAATCATATTTGTCGAACTTCAAGGATAAGCCCAGGTTTTCAATGGTTATAAGCAGCTAAGTTAGATTTCAAGTGTTCTTATTCGGCAATTTTTCTCTTTAACTGCCCCAACTTTCTGGAACGTGTTTAATCTTTAGTTAATTTTTTTTTGCTTAGCAGTTTTTTCTTTGAAAATAGATAAGATTTATTCCATAAAACATTCTCAAAGTAATTGTCTGGTTTCCACGAAAATTGAATTCAACTTATGTTATGTAGGGTATTACATTGTCATGCTTGACCGTCTTCCAAATCTTTTCTGTTTGTGTTTTCATTTTAAAATATGAAACTTATTAAAAATTAACCATATTTTTCATGTCGTTTCAACTGATATTACATTTATTATTTAAATACAAATAAATATAAAAGAAAATTTTGTAAAATAGACAAAAGAAAAGAATTGGCATTAAAAAAACATACAAAATAATACGACACCTGGGTTTTTGCAAACCCCAAAAAAGCTTATAAAGAAAAATATGCAAAATGTTACATAAGACATTTAAGCAAATTTGTTCTAAAAAAAGGCAAAATGTAAAATTTTATTAAAATTTTATTAAAATTTTAAAATGAAATACATACATACAACAAAAACATACATAATAACTTTTAAGGGCGAGAAGAAATAATTTTGAAAAGGGTTTTAATTTGAAATCCAATTCTATTGAAATTATATTAAGGTCAAGTTTTGAAAGTTTAATTAGTTTGTATAACTTTCCAAGAAATTTTAGGGTAAAATTTAAAATAAGATTCAATGCTAAACTTCTATGTCAGTAAGAAAGGTTTTACAAGTAATTTACTACATATACAGGAAAGGTCAATGTCATGTAACTTAAATAGAAGAATAACTTGTGTGGGGTTAATTAGAACATAATAATTAAAAAAATTAAAGAGTTTTAGTTACAAAAGTTGTATAAGTATTGTGACTCTTAGTTAGTCTATGTCATAGTCTATGTCTTAGTCTATGTCTTAGTCTATGTCTTAATCTATGTCTTAGTCTATGTCTTAGTCTATGTCATAGTCTATGTCTTAGTCTATGTCTTAGTCTATGTCTTAGTCTATGTCTTAGTCTATGTCATAGTCTATGTCTTAGTCTATGTTTTAGTCTATGTCTTAGTCTATGTCTTAGTCTATGTCCTAGTCTATGTCTAAGTCTATGTCTTAGTCTATGTCTTAGTCTATGTCTTAGTCTATGTCTTAGTCTATGTCTTAGTCTATGTCTTAGTCTATGTCTTAGTCTATGTCTTAGTCTATGTCTTAGTCTATGTCTTAGTCTATGTCTTAGTCTATGCCTTAGTCTATGTCTTAGTCTATGTCTTAGTCTATGTCTTAGTCTATGTCTTAGTCTATGTCTTAGTCTATGTCTTAGTCTATGTCTTAGTCTATGTCTTAGTCTATGTCTTAGTCTATGTCTTAGTCTATGTCTTAGTCTATGTCTTAGTCTATGTCTTAGTCTATGTCTTAGTCTATGTCTTAGTCTATGTCTTAGTCTATGTCTTAGTCTATGTCTTAGTCTATGTCTTAGTCTATGTCTTAGTCTATGTCTTAGTCTATGTCTTAGTCTATGTCTTAGTCTATGTCATAGTCTATGTCTTAGTCTATGTCTTAGTCAATGTCTTAGTCTATATCTTAGTCTATGTCTTAGTCTAAATCTTATTCTTTGTCTTAGTCTATGTCTTAGTCTATGTCTTAGTCTATGTCTTAGTCTATGTCTTAGTCTATGTCTTAGTCTATGTCTTAGTCTATGTCTTAGTCTATGTCTTAGTCTATGTCTTAGTCTATGTCTTAGTCTATGTCTTAGTCTATGTCTTAGTCTATGTCTTAGTCTATGTCTTAGTCTATGTCTTAGTCTATGTCTTAGTCTATGTCTTAGTCTATGTCTTAGTCTATGTCTTAGTCTATATCTTAGTCTATGTCTTAGTCTATGTCTTAGTCTATGTCTTAGTCTATGTCTTAGTCTAAATCTTAGTCTATGTCTTAGTCTATATCTTACTCTATGTATTAGCCTATGTCTTAGTCTATATCTTTGTCTAGGTCTTAGTCTATATCTTAGTCTATCTCTTAGTCTATGTCTTAGTCTATGTCTTAGTCTATATCTTAATCAATGTCTTAGTCTATGTCTTAGTCTATGTCTTAGTCTATGTCCTAGTTTATGTCTTAGTCTATGTCTTACTCTATGTCTTAGTTTATGTCTTAGTCTATGTCTTAGTCTATGTCTTAGTCTATGTCTTAGTCTATGTCTTAGTCTATGTCTTAGTCTATGTCTTAGTCTATGTCTTAGTCTATGTCTTAGTCTATGTTTTAGTCTATGTCTTAGTCTATGTCTTAGTCTATGTCTTAGTCCATGTCTTAGTCTATGTCTTAGTCTATGTCTTAGTCTATGTCTTAGTCTATGTCTTAGTCTTAGTCTATGTCTTAGTCTATGTCTTATTCTATGTCTTAGTCTATGTCTTACTCTATGTCTTAGTCTATGTCTTAGTCTATGTCTTAGTCTATGTCTTAGTCTATGTCTTAGTCTATGTCTTAGTCTATGTCTTAGTCTATGTCTTAGTCTATGTCTTAGTCTTAGTCTATGTCTATGTCTTAGTCTATGTCTTAGTCTATGTCTTAGTCTATGTCTTAGTCTATGTCTTAGTCTATGTCTTAGTCTATGTCTTAGTCTATGTCTTAGTCTATGTCTTAGTCTATGTCTTAGTCTATGTCTTAGTCTATGTCTTACTCTATGTCTTAGTCTATGTCTTAGTCTATGTCTTAGTCTATGTCTTAGTCTATGTCTTAGTCTATGTCTTAGTCTATGTCTTAGTCTATGTCTTAGTCTATGTCTTAGTCTATGTCTTAGTCTATGTCTTAGTCTATGTCTTAGTCTATGTCTTAGTCTATGTCTTAGTCTATGTCTTAGTCTATGTCTTAGTCTATGTCTTAGTCTATATCTTAGTCTATGTCTTAGTCTAAATCTTATTCTTTGTCTTAGTCTATGTCTTAGTCTATGTCTTAGTCTATGTCTTAGTCTATGTCTTAGTCTATGTCTTAGTCTATGTCTTAGTCTATATCTTAGTCTATGTCTTAGTCTATGTCTTAGTCTATGTCTTAGTCTATGTCTTAGTCTATGTCTTAGTCTATGTCTTAGTCTATATCTTAGTCTATGTCTTAGTCTATGTCTTAGTCTATGTCTTAGTCTATGTCTTAGTCTAAATCTTAGTCTATGTCTTAGTCTATATCTTACTCTATGTATTAGCCTATGTCTTAGTCTATATCTTAGTCTAGGTCTTAGTCTATATCTTAGTCTATCTCTTAGTCTATGTCTTAGTCTATGTCTTAGTCTATATCTTAGTCAATGTCTTAGTCTATGTCTTAGTCTATGTCTTAGTCTATGTCCTAGTTTATGTCTTAGTCTATGTCTTACTCTATGTCTTAGTTTATGTCTTAGTCTATGTCTTAGTCTATGTCTTAGTCTATGTCTTAGTCTATGTCTTAGTCTATGTCTTAGTCTATGTCTTAGTCTATGTCTTAGTCTATGTCTTAGTCTATGTCTTAGTCTATGTTTTAGTCTATGTCTTAGTCTATGTCTTAGTCTATGTCTTAGTCTATGTCTTAGTCTATGTCTTAGTCTATGTCTTAGTCTATGTCTTAGTCTTAGTCTATGTCTTAGTCTATGTCTTATTCTATGTCTTAGTCTATGTCTTACTCTATGTCTTAGTCTATGTCTTAGTCTATGTCTTAGTCTATGTCTTAGTCTATGTCTTAGTATATGTCTTAGTCTTTGTTTTTGTCTGTGTCTTAATCTATATCTTAGTCTATATCTTAGTCTGTATCTTAATCTATGTCTTAATAATTATCTTAGTCTAAGTCTATGTCTTAGTATATATATGTCTATCTATTTTTCATATCTGAGTCTATTTTATATTGCTATGTAAATAACATTTTTAAGATCTGACATCAGTAGACAACTTCCAATGCAGTATCTTTTTTGTGAGCCCCCTTATTGTGTATGTTTCCAATACTCAACATAACTCGAGTTTGTTATCAAGAACATGACTAACATCAGCAAAAGTATTCAAGTGAAATTAAGCGTTTGTACATAAACATTTCAATCGCCTGTGAATTGAGATGGATTTTATGACTTGAATTAAATACATTTCAATACCTCCTTCACAAGATTAAAAAGATAAGTAAAAGTTATGTCAATGCAAGTACTGGAAAATTTTTAATATTTGTATCTTTTCCATTTAATTTAAAGATAAAGTTATTGAAAAGAAATACTGTTGCACAAACGACATTCACTTACTTATCTTTTATATTAAAAGCAAATTTTGAAATTAAATTAAATATTTTCCATTTAAGTTACTTTAGTCAAGGTTGCAAGAATATTTACAAATTTGTTAAGAACGAAAAAAAGCTTTATCCTTGTCATTTATGCATTAAACACATAGACAACAGCAGGCTACGGGCTACAACCTGTCAAAATTAGAATACATGCATACAAATAGAAATAAATTTGTTAGAGTCGACACAGCTACACGACAACCGACCACCGTTGTAGCTGTAGCCAAAATTAAACTATTTTCTATTTTTGTTGGCGACAATAATAGATTTAGTGCTGTCAACACCATATAATATTGAAATAAATGAGCGATTTAAACCACTTGATTTTATTTACCATAAACACAATGGGGAGAGTTTATATAAACAATTTACATACTTATCAAATATTTATATATTTAATGTATATAATAATATCTAATAAAATATTATGTAAAAATTTATATTTATATAACTCTAACTCAATTTTAAAAAGTTATTTTTTTAAACTGTCTAGCTCACATGCAACGTGTGCTAGAGCTACGTAGTTCATGTTATATAAAAGCCCAGTATGTCCTTTATACAATTCATTATATATAAGAGCATACTTATTTCTATATTGTTTTAAGGTATGCGAATTTTTATAAAAAAAAAGTCGGTTGCAGAAATAAGTTTATAGTATATGAGGTCTTAATCCATTATAAAGAATATTATATAGAATATATAAGAATATAAAAGATACTTTCAGTAGCTTTTGTTTGATACCAAAAAAGTTAATACCGGATATAAACTTCTAAAGTTATACCGTATTATTATTTATTAAAAAACGCATAGCTCTTAAACTATAAGATATCACACCAAAATCTTTCTATAATTTTTTTTTTTTTTTTTTGATATAGGCATACTATCAGGTACAGGCAAACCGTTGATTTCGGAGGTTAATTGATAAAATGAATTTATGTCGTTTTTATCAAAATTTAAATTGTTATTTTGTCCATCTTATAAACGCGATATTGGCACCACTCAAAAACAGGTGTTTCGAAATGTATCTGCCGTCTTAAATGTAGCTGCCG
This sequence comes from Stomorhina lunata, assembly GCA_933228675.1. NCBI lineage: Eukaryota > Metazoa > Arthropoda > Insecta > Diptera > Rhiniidae > Stomorhina > Stomorhina lunata. The sequence continues at coordinate 17,951 of CAKOFX010000057.1, forward strand.
TCTAAAATGTAGCTGCCGTCCCCAAAATAATTAAGTAACTCGTAGTCAGCGACGTTTGCAGCCAACGACTTTTGTAGTCGGTGTTCGTGTAGCCTGCTGTTGTCTATGTGTTTAATGCTTTATAATATAAATAAGAAGTAAAAAAATTAAAAGCCTGTATGTATCTGCAATTATATACATTTCTTTAAACAAGTTTATATTTATGTTTATTAAAACAAAGGGGAAATTTATATAAAACTGTAATAAGACTTTCTAAATTCCCTTAATTACAGTTTATATAATACCTTTAAAAAACATTCAAAATTCTTAAAATTTATTGATAAGCGCTTTTAATTAATACATTCATGAATATGAATTTAATCTTTGGATTATTTAATCACTTGATATTATCTTATAATACTGATTATATAACATAATTACTAACATTTAAAGTATTTCGTTATATAATTGATGCCGTTTTTAAACGCCTAATTTAGCTGAAGACTTATTAAAATTATGAATTATACTTCGTTGTAATAAAATGAATGATAACTTAATATTTAAGATCTTAATTTATATTTGTAGCTATCGATATTAACATACGACCTTAAGCCAATTTGATAACAAATAACTTATAACATTTTAGGCAATATTTTTATACCCACCATCAAAAAGAATAGGGGGTATATTGAGATTGTCGTTCCATTTGCAATTTCCTTAATATTGGCTCAAAAAACAAAAACTATATATATTCTGAATACTTATGAAATTCTAAGACGATTGAGCGATGTCTTTCTGTTCGTCTATCTGTCTGTTGAAATCACGATAACGCCTGAACGAAAGGAGCTAGCACACTGAAACTTAGTAAGAACATTCTGCATCTCTGTAAAAGTTTTGGTATTGAAACTGCGTAAAATCGGTTAATATTTGACCATAGCTCCCGTATAACCTCGCCTACTCTAATCGCATATTTGCTAATAACTACACTAAGAGAAAAATGACGATCTGATTTCAAGAAAAAAAATCTACAATATAAGATTGCGAAATCTTGAATTTTCAATCTTGAAAATATAGCCAGTAAGATTTATATTCTTAAATTTAAGAATAAATTCTTAGTTATGAGAATACAATCTAAAAATAACATGCAATTTGTTTGCTTTTAAGATTTTAATCTTATTATAAGATTTTAAATCTTAATTTTAGATCGTATTCTTTATTTTAAGATTGTGATCTTGATTTCAAGATTTTATTCTTATTTTGAAGATTGTAAGTTCTAATCTTAAGATCGTATTCTAGATTTGTGTGCTTGTTTTAGGGAAATTTTGTCATAAATTGTAATCCGCCGACCAAAGTAGTTGCGAAAAAGTGAAAAGCTAATTTTTTGAGAAAAAATATAAATTTAATAAGACCTGCAGCGTAAGTTTTTCATCATATTTATAAATACATTAATAAATTTCTTTATAAAAAATTATATTAATTTAATTAGTTTCAGGCTCAAATGTAACTTTTAGAAGTCTGCAGTATATGAAAGCAGTGAAAAATTATTTGTCTGGAAAAATAAACAGGTTTTAATATTTTATTTAGAAAGTAAATTAAACCACTAATAGTTTTGTCCTTTAGTTTGAAATAGATGAAGATACACTTTCGATGCCGTCGAAGGTAGGTCAGTGGCTACAAAAATGTCCAGATGAAACTTCCACTTCATCGTCTTCTGTAAATGTGGAAGTTAACAAAAAAGTGTTTGACAAGGTAAAAGTATTAGATAATTACTTAATACATTAAAATATGTACAAAACATAAAATATTTTATTTTATTTATATAGGATTTAGCTTCATTATTGAATGAATCAGTAAGTGACAAAAGCATCCTAGAATTTTATGCTTCACACAAAGATTTAAACAATAACTACCGTGATGAGCTGATCCAGATTATAGTACATCAAATTTTAAAAAAGGATCTCACACTTCATCCTCACGATTTCCAAGATATATTGACAGAAATACTCGTATGCACACTTTTTCCAACGGAAGATGAAGTCAAGGTATTTTTAGGATAAAATTTTTCACTAACTACCTATAATCTAAAATAAATAAATCAAAATTTTAAAATATAGGAATACTATTAGATTCCTCGAAAGGGGGCAAAAAAATAATAAAAAATGTGTTTTATTTTATCACCAAATACGAATATTATAATAAGAAAAAACGTGCTGATAATAAGATTTTCTGCTTGAAATCGAAACTTTTTCTGCTTGAAAGTAGAGTAAATGCGAAAAATCTTATTTTAAGAATAAAATCTTATTTTTCAAGATTGTTTGTAAGATCGCAATCTTGAAAAAGTTCTAAGAACAAGATCGATAATTAAGAATGCGTTCTTATTATTTAAGATTATGTTCTTATTAATTAAGAGTGCATTCTTAAAAATTAAGAATTTAATCTTAATTAATAAGAACACATTCTTAGTTATCGATCCTGTGCTTAGATTTTTTTTAAGATTGCGATCTTACAAAGAATCTTAAAAAATTAAGATTTTATTCTCAAAATAAGATTTTTCGTATTTACTCTACTTTCAAGCAGAAAAAGTTTCGATTTCAAGCAGAAAATCTTATTATCAGCACATTTTTTCCCTGTGTGTAACAAATTATAATAGCTATGATAATAAAATCGGTTCACATTTAGTCATAGCTGCCAAAAAAACTTACGAAAACAGTCTAAATTTTACCTAAAATACACTTAAATGCCAATAAATAAATAAAACTTTAGTCAGAATCAGTTACCATTTGACCATAGCTCCCATATAAAAAAAAAACTTACGGAAATACGAAAATAAAAAAAGAAAAGGGTGTTTATGTCCGTCTGTCCGTCAGATAAAAGCGCGATAGCTCATTAACTAAAAGAGCTAAAGAGACAAAATTTTACAAAAGTATATTCGATATATTACAAAAGTTGTGTACTGAAAATGGGCGAAATCGGTTCAAATTTAGTTGGAGCTCCCATATAACCCTGCCGCGGGAATCACATTTATGCTGATAAATCAAATACAATTATAATATATATGACAACTTAGCTTAGAACAGACAAGTTTTATGCAACTTTTGGTCAGTATGTCAAATTTTATAGGAATCATTCCATATTTCACCATAGCTTTCATATAAAATCCACTTACGGAAACCACTAAAATGCCACAAATATCAGTTAAAAGAACTAAATTATAAACTGTGACAGCTATGGGTAAATTTTGCACAAATACACTTTATATAAATAGCATCCAGTATATACAATTTCGTGATAATCGGTCAACATTTGGCTATAGTTCTATATATAACATCCCCTTTTTATACCCACCATCAAAAAGAATGGGCGTATATTGATATTGTCATTCCATTTGTTCTGTCCGCTTCCTTAATATTGGCTCAAAAACCAAAATTGAAGTATATTCTGAATCCTTATAAAATTCTAAGACGATTGAGCGATGTCCATCTGTCCGTCCGTCCGTCCGTCCGTCCGTCTGCCTGTCTGTCTGTCTGTCTGTCTGTCTGTCTGTTTGTCTGTTTGTCTGTCTGTCTGTCTGTCTGTCTGTCTGTCTGTCTGTCTGTCTGTCTGTCTGTCTGTTTGTCTGTCTGTCTGTTTGTCTGTTTGTCTGTCTATCTGTCTGTCTGTCTATCTGTCTGTCTGTCTATCTGTCTGTCTGTCTGTCTGTGTGTCTGCCTATCTGTCTGTCTGTCTGTCTGTCTGTCTGTCTGTCTGTCTGTCTGTCTGTCTGTCTGTCTGTCTGTCTGTCTGTCTGTCTGTCTGTCTGTCTATCTGTCTGTCTGTCTGTCTGTCTGTCTGTCTGTCTGTCTGTCTGTCTGTCTGTCTGTCTGTCTGTCTGTCTGTCTGTCTGTCTGTCTGTCTGTCTGTCTCTCTGTCCGTATGTCCGTCTATCCTTCTGTCTGTCTGATCGTCTGTCTATCCGTCTGCTGTCTGTCCGTCTGTCTGTTGTCTTCACGATAAAACCTTAACGAATGGATATAGGTCACTGAAATTTGACACAAATATTCTTTATTTCTCGGAAAATTTGGCATTGAAATCGGGCAAAATCGGTGCATACCCCGTATAACCTCGTCTAGGCAATAGCTATAATGACAAAATAATAGCTATGATGACAAAATTTAGTATCTAGAAATTTTATATAAGTACTGGGCAGCTTGTAAAATTTCATGGAAATCGGTTCACATTTAACCATAGCTCCCATACAAAAAACTTACGGAAACAGCCTAAATTCCACCTGAAATACATATAAATGCCAATAAATGATAAACGGTATTAGCTTTGGCCACTAAATTTAGCACGAGGAAGTCTTATGTCAGTGCCAGCCAGTGCGCAAAATTTTGTCACAATCGGTCAACATTTGACCAAAGCTCCCATATAAAAAACTTGCGGAAACACAAAAATACAAAAAGAAAAGGGGGTTTATGTCCATCTGTCAGTCAGTATGTCAAATTTTATACGAATCGGTCCATTTTTGACCATAGCTTTCATATAAAAACCGCTCCCGGTATCCACTAAAATGCCAGAAACACCAGTAACTATGTCAGCTATGGCCACTAAATTTTGCACAAATAAACTTTATATTAGTACCAGTCAGTATATTAAATTTTGTAACAATCGGTCAACATTTGGCTATAGTTCTTATATATAATATCCCCTTTTTATATCTACAATCAAAAAGAATTCGAGGTACATGTTAAGATTGCATCTACGAAATTAGATAGCTATCAATGAATGTTAGGTCCAGACTTTATACACGGTACATTAGGAACTCCTAACAAAATAAATGAACCTGCCTTGTTGCTATCAACATGTTTATGGCACAACGAAACAGCTTATTAATGTAAAGCTATATTCGGTTATGGAACAGCATTTTGTTCAAGGTAAATACTGGGGAAACCACTTGGATACTTTTAAATGTTGAACTATAGTAACTATATCACTGCAACCGAATTTAGTCCAATGGTGGGTATACAAGATTCGGCACAGCGGAATATAACACTCTTACTTGTTATATCGGGTGGTTTAATTTCAAGGGCCCATGTTGATTTTGAATAAAACGCAAACTATTTAGGAAATTATTGTAATTGTATTTTATTACGATATATTGGTATTACTCAATTATGTATGGAACAAAATATCGGCCAAATGGGGGCCGCGACCACGGCGGCACTCCTCCATCCGATGGTCCAAATTTTCGATGACCCTGAGGCATAATGGAGGTTCTATGCCGTTAATGTGCCGAATTATCTCATCCTTTAGCTCTTGAATTGTTGCTGGCTTATCGACGTACACCTTTTCTTTCAAATAACCCCAAAGAAAAAAGTCCAACGGTGGAGGTTCTATGCCGTTAATGTGCCCAATTATTTCATCCTTTAGCTCTTAAATTGTTGCTGGCTTATCGACGAACACCTTTTCTTTCAAATAACCCCAAAGAAAAAAGTCCAACGGTGTCAAATCACATGATCTTGGTGGCCAATTGACATCGCCATTATGTGAGATAACACGGCCATTGAATTTGTTGCGCAAAAGAGCCATTGTTTCGTTAGCTGTGTGGCAAGTGGCACCGTCCTGCTGAAACCACATATCGTCCACATCCATATCTTCCAATTCGGGCCATAAAAAGTTCGTTATCATCTCACGATAGCGAACACCATTCACAGTAACTGCCTGACTGGCCTCATTTTGGAAAAAATACGGCCCGATGATGCCGCCAGCCCATAAACCGCACCAAACAGTCACTCTTTGTGGGTGCAATGGTTTTTCGACAATCACTCATGGATTCTCATTCGCCCAAATGCGGCAATTCTGTTTATTGACGAATCCACTGAGGTAAAAATGTGCCTCATCACTGAAGTTGATTTTCTTCGAAAATTTATCATCCCCTGTTGCCATTTCTTGCCACCATTCTGCCCATTCACGACGTTTGTAATGGTCAAGAGGCTTTAGTTCTTGAGCCAATTGCACCTTGTAAGCGTGCAAATGCAAGTCTTTATGCATAATGTTCATCAACGACGAGCGTGAGAGGTGCAATTGTTGGGCACGACGACGAGATGAGGTGGACGGCTCTTCAGCCACACTATCGAGAACAGCAGCAATATTTTCTGCAGTACGAGCTATACGAGCATGCACTGGTGTTCTCACATCTTCTACAGATCCGGTTTGCTCGAATTTTTCCACGATTTTTGCGATTGTACGCACATTTAGACGATCACGATATGCATATTGATTTGAACGCCCATTTTCATAATAAGTCTGGATAACTTTAACACGTTGTTGGATTGTGTATCTCTCCATGGTTCAAATTGAGTAAGTCTGAAATAGAGAAATGTCAAAAAAAAAATTCGGAAAAAAACTTGGCGTTTAGGTGTGGTTCACATTCAACATCGGCCCTTACAATTTAACCACCCTTTATTTACAATCAAAAAGATTTTAACGTGCATTCAGTATATTAAGATTGCACCTACGAAATTAGATAGCCATCAATCAATCTAAAATCCAGACTTTATATACGGTAGAAGCATTAGGAACTCCTAACAGAATATACGAACCTTCCGTATTACTATCAACATGTTTATCTTAACTACATACTCCGTGCGGAGTTTTTTCACTGTTTCTCCCATCGGACGCCTCCCCAGGTGGTGGATAAGGGAAAGCTCATCAGATATGATGGGTATCGCAGAAATAAAATATGCGGGGCGAACCAAAAAAAAAATAGTTTCGTAGCGTCTGTCCGAGATTCGACGGCTACAAACAGCGTCTGCTTGCATCAAGCGGCTGAATCTTTTGCGGCATGTTCGGAGGCCAAGTAATACGTAAGGTAGCAGCCCTACCACCGGACTAGGTAGTCAAAAAGAGTAATCCTCTATGTACTGCTGAAACTAACCAGATTCGAGACTTCACAAAGAAAATAATTAAAAATAACGGAAATATGTTGACGACCCCTGGCAAACGGAAAAGGATAAGATTTGGACACTGGAATGTTAGAACATTGTTTCAAAGTAGCAAATTTGCCCAACTAACAGATGAATGCGCTAGATTAAAACTGGATTTGGTCGGTTTAAGCGAGGTTTGGTGGAACGGAAACGGTGAAACGCAGAGCGGAAATGGCGGTCTGCTCTTGTACTCGGGAATGCCTAGTGAATCAGACCCACATATAAGAGGAGTCGGGATTTATCTCTCCAAAAATGCAAAGAATGCTTTACTCTCATGGAAGCCTGTTTCAGAAAGGATTATTACTACAAGACTGGAAGCCAAATGTAGAAAAATAACAGTAGTCCAAGTATATGCGCCTACAGAAGAAAGCGATCTGTATTTAAAAGAAGCTCTATATAGCGAGTTGGATAAAACACTTTCAGAGGTACCAAAAAGTGATATTACCATCTTAATAGGCGACTTCAACGCCCAAATAGGCAGTGAAAACAACGGTTATGAAAATATAATGGGAAAACATGCTCTTGGCACATGCAACGTTAATGGGGAACTCCTATTAGAAACATGCAATACATAAAGTAACATGGAAATCACCCACAGGGACATTTGAGTCCCAAATTGACCACATTTGCATTTCGCGCGAATGGTTCAATATTTGCTGTGATGTACGCAACAGAAGGAGTGCGGAAATTGGAAGCGATCACTATTTAGTGGTGAGTGAACTTCGCTTAAACATATTGCCCAAAAAACGTAGCATTAGTGGAGGTAGAAGAAAGTTTGATACGGATAAACTTCAGAACGTCGTCGTGAGAAATGAACTTCGAGAAAAACTAGATGAAATAAATGTTAGTTATGACGGTACAAATAATGATATATGGCAAAGCATAAGGAATGATCTAAGAAATGCTTGCGAATCCACCCTTGGATATTTGAAGACTGAGCGGAAAGAATGGATGACTACTGAGTGCTGGAACCTGATAGAATCTTGTCGAGATATAAAACGGAGGATGCTAGCTACTGGTGAAGCTAATGAGAATAGATACGCATCACTTAAAAATGAATTTCAAAGGCTTAATAAACTTATTAAACGGCAAGCCAAAGCTGACAAAAATAAGTTTATGGACGATCTCGGAAAAGCGGCGGAAGATGCGGCCGAAAAAGGAAACACCAAAGAGCTTTATAAAATTACCAGGCAATTAAGTGGAACCAAAACAAAGAATATAACTGCGATTACAGACGACGGCGGTAATTTACTGACCGACAAGCAAGAACAGATGATTGCTTGGAAACAACACTTCGAACGTACATTAAATGTTATACACGGCGAAACTGAAGAAGAACTGCATATATTCAATCCCATTAACTCAAATCTTCATATTTCTACCGAACCTCCAACATTTAATGAAATTGTAGACGCTATTGTGTCCGTAAAAGCAGGCAAATCTCCAGGAAATGACTCATTGCCTACAGAATGCTTTAAAGTCAATCCGCAAAGGGTGGCAACTCTGTTTCTTCCTCTCTTCCAAAAGATATGGATTGAGGAAAATATACCCAAAGAATGGAAAGAATCCATCATAATAAAAATGCCTAAAAAGGGGGATCTAAAAAACAGGAACAATTGGAGAGGTATATCTATTATTCCATCAATCACTAAAATATTCAACAAAATAATTTTAAACAGAATATGCGAGACACTTAATAATAGAAGTTGCACAGACCATATTAACACAATTCGCATACTGATAGAACAGTCCGTTGAACTCAATGCAAGTTTGTACCTAACTTTTATTGATTTTGAAAAAGCATTTGACGCTCTTAAAAGAAATTGTATATGGAGAGCCTTAGAAACGAGAGGAATTCCCGAGAAGATTGTTAAAATAATAAAAAATAGCTATGAGGGAGGGATATGTAGAGTTGTGCATGACGGACAGTTGAGCGATCCATTTCCTACTCTTAGCGGTGTAAAACAAGGATGCGCATTATCACCCCTTTTATTTATAACGACGTTGGACCTTATTTTACAAGTTGTTAACGAGGCAAATATGGGCATTAGGTGGGGATTGAGTGGGAAGGTATGCGAGCTAGCATACGCTGACGACATTGTTTTACTGTCCAACAGATGTCAAGATATGCAATCGCAAATTGATGTGCTTGCGCAGGAGGCTATTAAAGTAGGGCTAAAAGTGAACTGCAATAAAACGAAGAGCATGCGTATTAATGCAAACAACAACAACACGCTGGTTATTAACAACTACCAGATTGAAGAAGTCCGTAGATTCGAATACCTAGGAAGTGTATTAGATAATATTGGAGGTACATTGGCAGATATCGAAAATCGACTGCGAAAAGCTAAATTTTCCTTTGCCAGCTTGAATCGCATATGGAGCTGCAAAAATATCCGACAGTCTACCAAATTAAGAATTTTCAATGCCTGTGTAAAATCTGTTTTATTATATGGAAGTGAAACTTGGTACGTGACAAAGGCAATAACACAGAAGCTACAATCGTTCGTTAACAGATGTCTGCGAAAAATTTTGAGAATATGGTGGCCAAGAATAATCAGCAATGCACGTCTGTTGGAAATTACAAGCCAAGAAGAAATTGAAAGTGAAATAAGGTGCAGAAAATACAGATGGCTTGGACACACGTTGCGTAAAGATGTAAACGACGTAACCCATGCAGCCCTGGAGTGGAATCCCCAGGGTCAAAGAAGACCGGGTCGACCTAAATCATCATGGCGCAGATCAATAATGAATGAAACCTCTAAATCTTTTAGCGAACTTAGAACAATAGCTCGAGACAGAAACCAGTGGAAATTATATACAATAGGCTAAATTTTAATACAAATTGTACATAAACATGCCATAATAATAATAATAATACATACATACTAAGCACAACGAAACACGAGTTTCAAGCCACTGTGCAACATAACACACAAAAAAAGTATTTTCTTTATTTTCTAAAAAAATAATAAAAGACCTTAATTTATTATCAAACAGACTGCAGTTGGTCCATAATTAGGCATACAAAGGTACCTTTTTCGTTTACAAGTGTTTACGTACGTACTTACTGTTAAAGAACAAAAACAAATTAAATGCTAAGAAAATAAAGTTTTATTCAAAAAAAAAAAGCAAAGTGTTGCAAATTAAAAAGCAAGTAAATACTAGTAAGTGTCAACTCTTAAGTTTTTTGATAAAATCCACATTGGGCTTTCATACATTTTGCTGTAGCAGCAACTCCAAATGAATCTTTGTCAGAGTGTTCTCATATGTAAATATAAAGTTTATATAAAATTGTCAAGTGGCTTCTGGAGTAAGAGAAGAGAAATATTTATGTAATTTAAAGTAAAAATGTACTAATTAGACTAACCAAAATGCATTAGACTAACTAGAAGTGACTTTCCTTTGTAAAATAAAACTTTTGAATAAAAATATTTGAATAGAACAATTTTAAGACTTTATTATTTTTGGCAAAATTTTTGGAAAAAAAATGAAAATTACATGTACAAAAAACTTTGGTCCATTCTGAGTGATTGCATAAAATGAGTATTCATACATGTATTATTTATGTATCTCAAAAAAGTTTCACTGTGCAAAAAGTTTTTTTTTTTTTGTGATATATAAAATGAAGTAAACTTTATGTTCCCAGCTGGAAACTCTTAAGTTTCTTATGAAAAATTACTGAATTTGAAAAACGCATTTTTACATTACATTACAAAATAAAATCTGAAAGTGTCTAATTTAATTTCAAGTAAATATTTGGGTAAATATAAGTAATGAAATTTCAAAAAGTATTGAATATTCTTGATAAATTGTTAAAAATACTTTTTGAATAACTATGAATCCAAAGTAAGAACAAGATAATGAAAAGATTCATAAATCTTATTTTTAGAAAGTTTTCTCTTAATTTAATTTATTTCTATACAAGTTTGTCTTCTTAGATAAAATATACAAAATTTCTGTTTTTACCTATTTATTTCATAAAGTTATTTGTGTAATTTCCAGAAAAAAAATACGTTTAGAGAAAAAAAATCGCATGTAAATTATATTTAGTTCATATTAAATAGGACTCTAAGGTAATGGACATGTAAAAGAGAATTCTTCAATTACACTGTGCTTAAAAAATATACTTATTTTTCAATGAAACATACCAAATCTAAGCTCTTCAATACCCAAATCCAATCGGCTTCGGTGATTTAAAAGAATATCTTAGATAAGAAATTTATTTTCTTAAATTTTTTTCTTCACCTTTTCTTTTCTACTCTAGTGTTATTAATTCATTTATTTAAATATGACCTAAAAACTCATTTGAGTGTAAATTACTTGGAAGTTCATAAAACTTTATTGAATTGAAATGAACAACTTTGATGTAATTATATACATATATATATTAATATTCATTTAAATGAAAATATATAGTATATACATAAATATATTTTTATTAATAATATTTTATTTATCTTCACCACAAAGAGATACAGGTTACAATTATCAATATGTCTAGACATGGCATGAGCAGATATTGAATAGCAAAAACTGCTTAAAGGCAAAGACATTTTTTATACCCTATACCACAATAGGTGGAAAGGGTATTATAATTTTGTGGTGATGTATTTAACGCATAGTATTATTTGTATAAGACCCACCTTTTAGTATACCATTAGGCTTAGAATCACTTTCTGAGTCGATTTAGCGATGTCAGTCTGTTTGGCTGGCTGTCTGGACCCCCATGTTAACTTTGCAATCAAAGTACAGATCGCAATTCTAAAGATAATTTGATGAAATTTGGCACAGATCATTTTTGATAGTGGGACCATCGCTATTGAATTTCGTCCAAATCGGTGCATTATTTATGGTACCTCCCATAGGTCCCACTTCCCGGAATTGATATATTGGCCACAAATCTAAATATTTTTTCATGAAATTTAAAATTTCGTTGAAATCGGTCCACACTTGACCATAGCTCCCATACAAAATCTTCTTTAAAAAACGCACTAAATGAGACAAAAATCACTAAAATGTTCGAACATCTAAAGATAATGAGAATTTCAAGTCTTTTTTTTTTTTGCACAAAAAATTTTTGTGACAACTGTAATCAATTTGTCGAATTTCGAGATAATTGGTTAACATTTGAACATAGCTCCCGTATAACCTCGCCTAAGCCAATCGCTTTTTTGCTAATAAATATTAAACTATAACAGCTATAATGATTGTACATAAGCCCTAGGCAGCATACATTTAACCATAGCTCCCATACAAAAAACTTATGAGACCAGCCTAAACTTCACATAAAATACACTTAAATGTCAATAAATCTAAAACTATAACAGATATAACCACTAAGGAAGTCTTATATCAATGGCAGCCAGTGTGCAAAATTTGTACACAATCAGTCACCATTTGACCATAGCTCCCATATAAAAATCTTACGTCTGTCCGTCACAGCGCGATAGCTCCTTAACTACAAGAGCTAGAGAGACAACTAGACTATGTGTTTATAGAAGCTGTGTACTCAAAATGGACGAAATCGGTTCACATTTAGTTAGAACTCCAAATAACCCTGACCCGGGAATCACATTTTTGCTGATAAATTGAATACAATTATAATAGCTATGACGACTAAATTCAAAAAAGGGAAGTTTTGATCAGTTTATCAAATTTTTATAGGAATCAGTCCATATTTGACTTAAGCTTTTATATAAAAAACACTCACGGAAAAAATTTAAGCAAAAGCTCTTTAATTAGAAACTATGATAGCTATGGCCACTAAATTTTGCAAGAATAAGCTCT
>CAKOFX010000058.1:0-30156 GCA_933228675.1 Stomorhina lunata
TAACGTCAACTTTTCTATAGAAAAGTCTTCCTAACGTCAACTTTTCTATAGAAAAGTCTTCCTAACGTCAACTTTTCTATAGAAAAGTCTTCCTAACGTCAACTTTTCTATAGAAAAGTCTTCCTAACGTCAACTTTTCTATAGAAAAGTTTTCCTAACGTCAACTTTTCTATAGAAAAGTCTTCCTAACGTCAACTTTTCTATAGAAAAGTCTTCCTATCGTCAACTTTTCTATAGAAAAGTCATCCAATCGTCAACTTTTCTATAGAAAAGTCTTCCTATCGTCAACTTTTCTATAGAAAAGTCTTCCTAACGTCAACTTTTCTATAGAAAAGTCTTCCTAACGTCAACTTTTCTATAGAAAAGTCTTCCTAACGTCAACTTTTCTATAGAAAAGTCTTCCTAACGTCAACTTTTCTATAGAAAAGTCTTCCTAACGTAACTTTTCTATAGAAAAGTCTTCCTAACGTAACTTTTCTATAGAAAAGTCTTCCTAACGTCAACTTTTCTATAGAAAAGTCTTCCTAACGTCAACTTTTCTATAGAAAAGTCTTCCTAACGTCAACTTTTCTATAGAAAAGTCTTCCTAACGTCAACTATTCTATAGAAAAGTCTTCCTAACGTCAACTTTTCTATAGAAAAGTCTTCCTAACGTCAACTTTTCTATAGAAAAGTCTTCCTAACGTCAACTTTTCTATGGAAAAGTCTTCCTAACGTCAACTTTTCTATGGAAAAGTCTTCCTAACGTCAACTTTTCTATAGAAAAGTCTTCCTAACGTCAACTTTTCTATAGAAAAGTCTTCCTAACGTCAACTTTTCTATAGAAAAGTCTTCCTAACGTCAACTTTTCTATAGAAAAGTCTTCCTAACGTCAACTTTTCTATAGAAAAGTCTTCCTAACGTCAACTTTTCTATAGAAAAGTCTTCCTAACGTCAACTTTTCTATAGAAAAGTCTTCCTAACGTCAACTTTTCTATAGAAAAGTCCTTCTAACGTCAACTTTTCTATAGAAAAGTCTTCCTATCGTCAACTTTTCTATAGAAAGGTCTTACTAACGTCAACTTTTCTATAGAAAAGTCTTCCTATCGTCAACTTTTCTATAGAAAAGTCTTCCTATCGTCAACTTTTCTATAGAAAAGTCTTCCTATCGTCAACTTTTCTATAGAAAAGTCTTTCTATCATCAACTTTTCTATAGAAAAGTCTTCCTATCGTCAACTTTTCTATAGAAAAGTCTTCCTATAGTCAACTTTTCTATAGAAATGTCTTCCTTTCGTCAACTTTTCTATAGAAAACTCTTTTTATCGTCAACTTTTCTATAGAAATGTCTTCCTATCGTCAACTTTTCTATAGAAATGCCTTCCTAAAGTCAACTTTTCTATGAAAATGTCTTCCTATCGTAAACTTTTCTATAGAAATGTCTTCCCATCGTAAACTTTTCTATAGAAATGTCTTCCTATCTTCAACTTTTCTATAGAAATGTCTTCCTATCGTCAACTTTTCTATAGAAAAGTCTTTCTACTTTATATTATGAAAGCATTTGATCCATATTGAAAAATCTAAACTTTGCTTTATACCTGAAGTAGGGTGTACCCTTGTTTGTCCGAAAAATTTATTTGTTTTCTATGGTTATTTTAGGGGCGTTTATAAAAAAAAATCCAGTAAAATTATAAAAAATGTCGTACATTTTATGACAATGCAGTTTTTTTTATTGCCCTTTTGTTTGAGAGTTGGCAATTTAATTGATTTATTGATAAATCGAACAAAAGAATAATGGTCTCTACCATTTGCGAGATAACAAATATTTCTACATATATCTTTGCAAATAGGATCTATTAAAAAGATTAACTAGCATTTTTCTAATGGTGGCTAAAAAATAAATATTATTTATTGTTATCGGGCGTGTTAAATTTATAAATAATAAAAATGATATGTATTTTTTTGGTTCGAAAAAAATATAAAAATCTTTATTTATGATGATGGCAATAAAAACTAAATATGTTTTAAAAGAGACAAAACAGAAGACAGACAAAATGTTCTAAAGCCTTTATAGGTAAATACCTAAATTTACGAGTTAGTCTAAATAGATTAGAATGTATGTGAGTTTCTGGGGCGCTTCTAAAAGAGTCAAGAAACTGTTATATTGGTTTTAAAAATAAAGTATTTTGGATACAAAAATGTACCGTGACATTTTAGATTCATATTCATTTTTTCACGCTTTTCTACAAATGCATTCTTGCATCCCATAAATTTGTCTCTTTGTAGCTATTCAAAGTATCTAGTAGTTTTAGATACAAAGATCTGTATATATTCGTCTTATTCTATTTATGTGGGTATCTTGATTATTCTTGTAAATTTTCTGTTACAAATCGCCCAGTGTCTCCTTAATGTTACAGAACATTGAAAATTATGACAATTTAGTGAAACAATGAAATTATTTTTGGTCTCATGTAATATTCGAATGGGGGGAATGGGCAAAATGTGTCTCAGAAAAGATATAATTCAGTCATGGTATTTATTGTCACAGAAGATAATTTTTGTAAATTTGTTTGTTAAAGCGTGAAAATGTTTTGTTTTCGATTTATTTCTCGCTATTATAGTTTTTCCTTAAGTAAGTGTAAAATATTTATGACCATTTTTTTCTTTGTTTGTTAAGTGTCATATATTATTTGAATAAATCTGACAGATTTTTCTATTCATGCGGTATTTTTTTTTTTTATTGGGTAGTAGTAAAATATGATGAAAGCAGCTGCTTTGGCTGGCAGTTCAAATTGTGTTTTAACACAAATTAATTTAATCCTTTGAAATGTTTATGATTATGAATTGTTTAATAATAATTATAAAAATGGAACAAATTTTAAAAATTAATATTTTCAATTTTACAGACAAAGACAGACACAGACAGATACAGACAGATACAGACAGACACAGACAGATACAGACAGACACAGACAGACACAGACAGACACAGACAGACACAGACAGACACAGACAGACACAGACAGACACAGACAGACACAGACAGACACAGACAGACACAGACAGACACAGACAGACACAGACAGACACAGACAGACACAGACAGACACAGACAGACACAGACAGACACAGACAGACACAGACAGACACAGACAGACACAGACAGACACAGACAGATACAGACAGACACAGACAGACACAGACAGACACAGACAGACACAGACAGACATAGACAGACACAGACAGACACAGACAGACACAGACAGACACAGACAGACACAGACAGACACAGACAGACACAGACAGACACAGACAGACACAGACAGACACAGACAGACACAGACAGACACAGACAGACACAGACAGACACAGACAGACACAGACAGACACAGACAGACACAGACAGACACAGACAGACACAGACAGACACAGACAGACACAGACAGACACAGACAGACACAGACAGACACAGACAGACACAGACAGACACAGACAGACACAGACAGACACAGACAGACACAGACAGACACAGACAGACACAGACAGACACAGACAGACACAGACAGACACAGACAGACACAGACAGACACAGACAGACACAGACAGACACAGACAGACACAGACAGACACAGACAGACACAGACAGACACAGACAGACACAGACAGACACAGACAGACACAGACAGACACAGACAGACACAGACAGACACAGACAGACACAGACAGACACAGACAGACACAGACAGACACAGACAGACACAGACAGACACAGACAGACACAGACAGACACAGACAGACTCAGGCAGACAAAGACAGACACAGACAGACACTTTTATATAAAAACATAAAACTTTAATAGAGCCATTTGGGCCAAAATCTGTGATCACTAAACACAGACAGAGACAGGCAAAATCTGTGATCAAAATTTCAAAATTCGTAATAGAACTCTTTTGTTTTAATTTTTAAATGGAAACATAAAACTTTGATTTTCTTGGAAACCAGAAGAGATAGAGCCATTTGGCTTTGGCTCAGGCAGACAGACCGACAGACAGACAAAAGGCAAACATTGACTTAAAGACTTTAAAAGTGTCTGATTTTTTAAAAATAAATTTTTAACAATTTCGGATTTCTTAAGAGGCTATCCTAGTTAGTTTACCATATCTCAAAAATGACTCGTCCAATTTTGTTAGAAAATACATCAATATAGTAGGAATAAAATGAACTTGAAGACGTAGTTAAATAAGTTTTTTGTGTAATCAACGGTTTTAAAGTTATTTACATTGCAAAATAAAAAAATATTTTTTTTTTGTGCAAAATTCAAAAAATTTTATTTTTCAAAAATTCATAAAAAATCGAATATGGCAAAAAATTGCCATAATTAAAATAAGAATATTTCAAACAATAAAAGCCTTCTATTATGAAAATACTATCAATAAGTAGTGATTTTATTAAGGAAAACGTGAAAATATTGTCATAGAAGCTTGTAACAATTGTCATTGAAAGCCTATAACACTGGTCAAAGGCCTTAATTACTTTGAAGTTAATTAATTTTTTTGTAAAAAGAAAAAAAGTTTTTTTTTTTTCAAAATCGAAAAAAATGTTGTGTTTTTTTTAAGCTCTTAAAAAATTTAAAATGCCAGAAACTATCCATTATTACTCGACAATTATAAAACTATGATTATATCAATATGTATATATTTTTGAGTACAAAAACACACAAAATTTTGAAATTCTTCTTTGTTTTTTTTTTTTTTTTAACTTTAGTATTTTTGAATTGGGTGTTCTAGTCATCTTATCTTGAAAACGACTTGTCCAATTTTATTGAAAAATACATCAATTTATTAAGAATGAAATTACCCTGAAGACGTGGTAACATAAGTTTTTTGTGTGATCAACGGGTTTTAAGTTATTTACATTGCAATATAATTTTAAAATTTTGTTTTGCAAAATAAAAAAAAAATATTTTTTTTAAAAATTTTTCAAAAATCGGAAATGGAAAAAAATTTCAACTGTTTTGCATAAATATTGTATATAGAAGAATAATCCAAATAATATATGCCTCGTATTATAAGTTAGTATTTTTTTTTATTTTATTAAGGAAAACATTTTTCTCTAATATTTCTACCATAATTCATATGAATAACATACTTCCCATGAATATCAATTACATTCTTCAAAATTCTATTGTACCAGTTCTAAATGTCCACAAAATCGTGCTCACTTTAGATTTACTACTTATAATCATATTAATTACTGATTTATTATAAGCCCTTCAAAATATATTAATAATAAGAAAAACTATGATAATTTATTTCCCCTTCCAAGAGTCAAAAAAAAAACAATATCACACCACACAGATTTTACCTAAAACCTTCGTATGAAGATTAATAAAGCAATAAATTATTAATTCAACACACAATAAAAGAAAATCGTAGATAAAACAATACAGAGATAGTTTATACATATATCCCCAAGGACAGACAGAGCAGGAGCAAGGGGGCAGACTTAAATTTTGTATATGTTATAATAAACACTATTAATAATTTCCAGATCAAAAAATTTGAAAAATAGCAAAAGTACAAGGTTTTTTTTTGCGACAGTAAAAAATTAACCGAAAAATACTCTAACATAGAAGAAAACTTATTTATGAGGACAAACAACACATACGTTTAAATGAAAAACGTAAAGATATAAATCACATAAGCGCCTTATGTGTTACAGATATACAGACACAATAACTCACTAAAATAAACGAGGTCAGACCTAAAAGTTCTTATTCGGTTCTACTAAAGTTCTAGTTCAGTTCTAGTTCAGTTTTAGTTCAGTTCTAGTTCAGTTCTAGTTCAGTTCTAGTTCAGTTCTAGTTCAGTTCTTGTTCAGTTCTAGTTCAGTTCTAGTTCAGTTCTAGTTCAGTTCTAGTTCAGTTCTAGTTCAGTTCTAGTTCAGTTCTAGTTCAGTTCTAGTTCAGTTCTAGTTCAGTTCTAGTTCAGTTCTAGTTCAGTTGTAGTTCAGTTGTAGTTCAGTTGTAGTTCAGTTGTAGTTCAGTTCTAGTTCAGTTCTAGTTCAGTTCTAGTTCAGTTCTAGTTCAGTTCTAGTTCAGTTCTAGTTCAGTTCTAGTTCAGTTCTAGTTCAGTTCTAGTTCAGTTCTAGTTCAGTTCTAGTTCAGTTCTAGTTCAGTTCTAGTTCAGTTCTAGTTCAGTTCTAGTTCAGTTCTAGTTCAGTTCTAGTTCAGTTCTAGTTCAGTTCTAGTTCAGTTCTAGTTCAGTTCTAGTTCAGTTCTAGTTCAGTTCTAGTTCAGTTCTAGTTCAGTTCTAGTTCAGTTCTAGTTCAGTTCTAGTTCAGTTCTAGTTCAGTTCTAGTTCAGTTCTAGTTCAGTTCTAGTTCAGTTCTAGTTCAGTTCTAGTTCAGTTCTTGTTCAGTTCTAGTTCAGTTCTAGTTCAGTTCTAGTTCAGTTCTAGTTCAGTTCTAGTTCAGTTCTAGTTCAGTTCTAGTTCAGTTCTAGTTTAGTTCTAGTTCAGTTCTAGTTCAGTTCTAGTTCAGTTCTAGTTCAGTTCTGGTTCAGTTCTAGTTCAGTTCTAGTTCAGTTCTAGTTCAGTTCTAGTTCAGTTCTAGTTCAGTTCTTGTTCAGTTCTAGTTCAGTTCTAGTTCAGTTCTAGTTCAGTTTTAGTTCAGTTCTAGTTCAGTTCTAGTTCAGTTCTAGTTCAGTTCTAGTTCAGTTCTAGTTCAGTTCTAGTTCAGTTCTAGTTCAGTTCTAGTTCAGTTCTAGTTCAGTTCTAGTTCAGTTCTAGTTCAGTTCTAGTTCAGTTCTAGTTCAGTTCTAGTTCAGTTCTAGTTCAGTTCTAGTTCAGTTCTAGTTCAGTTCTAGTTCAGTTCTAGTTCAGTTCTAGTTCAGTTCTAGTTCAGTTCTAGTTCAGTTCTAGTTCAGTTCTAGTTCAGTTCTAGTTCAGTTCTAGTTCAGTTCTAGTTCAGTTCTAGTTCAGTTCTAGTTCAGTTCTAGTTCAGTTCTAGTTCAGTTCTAGTTCAGTTCTAGTTCAGTTCTAGTTCAGTTCTAGTTCAGTTCTAGTTCAGTTCTAGTTCAGTTCTAGTTCAGTTCTAGTTCAGTTCTAGTTCAGTTCTAGTTCAGTTCTAGTTCAGTTCTAGTTCAGTTCTAGTTCAGTTCTAGTTCAGTTCTAGTTCAGTTCTAGTTCAGTTCTAGTTCAGTTCTAGTTCAGTTCTAGTTCAGTTCTAGTTCAGTTCTAGTTCAGTTCTAGTTCAGTTCTAGTTCAGTTCTAGTTCAGTTCTAGTTCAGTTCTAGTTCAGTTCTAGTTCAGTTCTAGTTCAGTTCTAGTTCAGTTCTAGTTCAGTTCTAGTTCAGTTCTAGTTCAGTTCTAGTTCAGTTCTAGTTCAGTTCTAGTTCAGTTCTAGTTCAGTTCTAGTTCAGTTCTAGTTCAATTCTAGTTCTAGTTCTAGTTCAGTTCTAGTTCAGTTCTAGTTCAGTTCTAGTTCAGTTCAGTTCTAGTTCAGTTCTAGTTCAGTTCTAGTTCAGTTCTAGTTCAGTTCAGTTCTAGTTCAGTTCTAGTTCAGTTCTAGTTTAGTTCTAGTTCAGTTCTAGTTCAGTTCTAGTTCAGTTCTAGTTCAGTTCTAGTTCAGTTCTAGTTCAGTTCTAGTTCAGTTCTAATTCAGTTCTAGTTCAGTTCTAGTTCAGTTCTAGTTCAGTTCTAGTTCAGTTCTAGTTCAGTTCTAGTTCAGTTCTAGTTCAGTTCTAGTTCAGTTCTAGTTCAGTTTTCAATCAATTCATATATTTCTTTGAGTTTAGAATCTTGTTATAGCTTTCAAAGAACTTTTCTTACTACTCACGAGCTCACATATGTATCCGGAGCAAGCTGTGCTGTTAGTTATACTGTCAAACCAAAATAATATAAATGTTTCAAGAAACACTTATTCACATCTACTTACACATTTCAGTTCTGAGCAATCTTTAGGGAAACAGTAAAAGAATGAAATGAAATAAAATAATAATATATCAACAACAAATGATTGTAAGCTGAACAAATTTTATTGTTGTAACAAACAACAAAATGAAACCTTAACTAACGACCAATATCCTTAATAAAATACAAACACACTACACATACACACTCGCTAACAATAATTTTTCACATGCTTTCCTTTAACTGATTGTTAGTAAATATCTTAGACATACAACGACAGCAACAACAAATGAATGTTGAAGGAAAAAAAATATACAAATACAACAAGTCCTTATAAGTAATATATAATCCTGCTTAGTTTAAGTGTATAATCTATGACCGACAAAGACGTGTCAAATGTTAAGACATTACAAACCACTATAGAAAAATGAAATCAAATAGAAATAGAAATAAACAACAGCAGCAATCGAAAAAGAACGCCTTAATACATTTTACTCTAAGGATGAAGGATATTTTTAGTAAAGGAAATATAACAACAACAACATTTAAACTGAAAACATATTACTTTTCTTTTTGTGACCATTCCGTTCTCTTGGGTTGATCCCAATGTTTAAGAAGGGACTAAATGTTAAAAATGTCTAATATTGAAAATACAAAATAGAAAAAAACATAAATCAAAAAAAAAATCGCCCTAAAAAAAAATTAAATTTGGAAATGTTGATTTTTTTGCACATACGGGCTTGTAAACACAAATAAATACATACAATATTGCTATCAATCTATTTTGGTATTGATTTTTGTACCCTACACGATGATATATTTTACAAGAAGAAAAAATTTGGTTCGAGCAAATACTTTTAACAGAAATATTTCGATGAATTCAGAATCACTTGTTTTGAGAAAGATATACATATGTATATGTCTGGTTGGCTTTAGCAGTGGACTTATCAGACCAAAGATATAAAAAAAGGAATATCGAAATATTTCTTGATTATCTAAATCCAATATTCTTTTTAGTATGACCATGATTTCTTAAGATTTCTTCTCATAATATGTTATCAGAAGAGTCAGTACATAAGTGAATCATATATCGTCTCCTTAATAAAACAATGTAACAATATAAACAAGTAAGAGTGATATATTCGACTGTGCCGAATCTTATATACCCACCATCAAGTTGTGTTAAATTTAGAAACATATCTCGCATATCTACGAGGGTAGAGCGAATTTAAAACGTGGACCAAATCCGAAAAAAGTTTTTACGCTAGTTGATATTGTTGGTAAAATATTTGGACTAAATTCGGTTCCAGTAGCTTTATAGTTCAACACTTAAAAGTATGTAAGTGGTTTCCCTAGTATTTACTTTGAACAAAATTCGATATAGTAACCGGATAAGGTTTTACATTAATAAGTTGTTAAATACTTTTCGTTTATCTTAATATATAGTTAGGATAAAAATATTGATAGTAATACAACAGGTCCAAATATTTAGTTACGAGTTCCTAGTGCATCCGCCGTATATAAAGTCTGGACATTGGTGCAATCTTAATATGACGCTTGTACCTCCGAATCTTTTTGATTGGTGACATAAAAAGGGCATATTATATATATGTAAGAATTATAGCCAAATATTGACTGATTGTAACAAAATTTTACACACTGACTGGTATCTATCTTATATTCTTAAACGAGCAATAATGGAATGTATTTATATCTATATATATATATATATATATATATATATATATATATATAGAATGACTATCTCGAAAACGGCTCTAACGATTTTGATAAAATTTGGACAGTGGGTATCTTTTTTTATGTATAGGTCGAAGAAGAAGGGACTTTTGGAACCTTTGCCTCTAAAAAGGTAAAAACGGGTAAAAAGGGGAAAAAATAGAAAACGCTATATCTCCTTAAGTAATAGGTATAGAAACAAAATTTAAATTACGTTTTAAACAGCTATGAAAATAAACGGACAGGTATTTGGTAGTTTTTTGAAACTATGTCCGATAAGGGGTAAAAAAGGGTGAAAATTATTTTTTTTAGTACTCACTCTTATATTTTAAACTAAGGAATATAGAAAGAAACTTTGTACTGCAATCAATAGATGTGAAAGAAACTTTAAACACGTATTTGGTGCTTTTTTGATTTTGGGGCCAAAATGGGTAAAAAAGGGATAAAATGATAACTTAACATCTCAAAAAGTAATATAAATAGCAAAATTATGTTAACTGCGTTTTAATAAAATGTACCGAATTCAATTGTTACCAAAGAAGTACCAAATATGCATATGGAAGTTTTTTGAAATAAGGGGATAAAAAGGGGAAAATTAGTAATGTTATACCTTTTAAACAAATGAATGTTTGTCTGTATATATGTTCTTTATAGAATAGTAAACTGTGCATTTGATCATGTTATGCTCTTTAGCGAAGATGTTGCGGATAAGCCGGCGAAGGTTTTAAAGTTGATAAGACTAATTTCCGATATATGGCGTCACTGAAAATGACTAAAAATTAATTAAATCGTAAACTGTACATTTGATCCTACTATGATTTTTTGCAAAGTTGTAGCGCATGAGCCGGCGAATGCTTTTTAATTGATATGAATAATTTCCGACAGGTGGCGCTACTGAAAATTACTCAAAGTCAATTTAATCGAAAGCTGTACATATAATCATGCTATAATCTTTAGCAATGTTGTTGCACATGAGCCGACGAAGGTTTCTTAGTTGGTATGAAGAAATTTCGACAGGTGGCGCCACTGAAATTTACTTAAAGTCAATTTAATCGTAAGCTGTACATTTAATCATGCTATAATCTTCAGCAAAGTTGTTGCGGATAAGCCGACGAAGGTTTATGAATTGGAATGAGCAACGTCCGACAGGTGGCGCCACAGAAAATTACTCAAAGTGAATTAAATCGTAAACTGTGCATTTGATCATGTTATAATCATAAGCAAAGTTGTTACGCATAAGCAAACGAAGGTTTCTTAGTTGGTATGAACAACTTCAGGTGGGGCCACTGAAAACTACTTAAAATGAAATAAATCATAAACTGTGCATTTGATCAGACTTTAATCTTTAGCAAAGTTGTTGCGCATGAGTCGACGGAGGTTTCTGTTGGAATGACCAATTTCCAAAATTATTAAAATGAGTTAAACCGTAAACTATGCAAACTATGTGTTGGTCGGACAAAATAAATAAAATAATTAAAAATCATCTAAAATAAAATATTTAAAAACTTTAAAATTTGCCTCAAAATGCTTATCATAATGCTCTGAGCAAGGCTCGGTCAACCTGGTACTTTAAAGCTTATTCTTGGAAAATTTAGTGGTCATAGCTGCCATAGATTCTAATTTAATAGCTTTTAAGTGGCCTTCGCTACATTTTTTTTTGGTTTCCGGGAGTGTTTTTTATATGAAAGCTATAGCCAAATATGGACCGATTCCTATAAAATTTGATATACTGACCAATAGTTGCATACATTTTCTCCACTCTAAATTTAGTCGTCATAGCTATTACAATTGTATTCAATTTATCAGCTTTAGTGTATTTCCCGGGGCGGGGTTATATGGGAGCTCTAACTAAATATGAACCGATCTCGGCCGTTTTCAGTACACAACTTTTATAACAAATAAAAAATACTTTTGTAAAATTTTGCCTCTCTAGCAAAATACTTTTCATCTGACGGACAGACGGACATAAACTCCTTTTCTTTTTGTATTTTTGTGTTTCCGTAAGTTTTTTATATGGGAGCTACGGTCAAATGATGACCGATTGTGACAAAATTTTGCACACTGGTTGGCATCGACTTCCTTGTGCTAAATTTTGTGACCAAAGCTATTACAGTTTATCATTTATTGGCATTTAAGTGTATTTTAGGTGGAATTTAGGCTGTTTCCGTAAGTTTTTTGTATGGGAGCTATGGTTAAATGTGAACCGATTTGGATGAAATTTCACATGCTGTTTAGGGCTTATGTAAAACTTTCATACACCGGATTTTATCATCATAGCTATTATAGTTTGTTATTTATTAGCAAATAAGCGCTTAGAATAGGCGAGGTTATACGGAAGCTATGGTCAAATGTTAACCGATTTTGCCCAATTTCAATATCAACATTTCCTCAGAAATGTAGAATGGGTTTGCTAGGTTTCAGTGAGCTAGCTGCTTTCGTTTAGTCGTTATCGTGATTTCAACAGACAGACAGACGGACATCGCTTAGAATTTCATAAGGATTCAGAATATGTATCGCTTTTGGTTTTTGAGCCAATATTAAGGAAATTACAAACGGAATTACAATCTCAAATACCCCCCATTCTTTTTGATGGTAAAAAAGATAATAAAAAATATTTTGTTGAATTTAAGAGAGTAATGTCTTGATGTTAGATCTTGGATATTTTGTTTTGGAGTTTCCAAAATTTTATTTTTAGACATTAAGCAGCATATTCAAGACTTCTAGAAGGTGCTGCAGAGTTATTTAAATTCGACCACTTAAATGTCTATCATCATGTGAGTATCGAAGGGGGTCTAAATATCACAGGAAAGCTAAACCGAATATTTTTTTCTCCATACAGATCTTAAGCAGCTGTAGTGTCCTCAATAAATCATCCTTACCATCTATTTCATATCAATTTCCTAACATCTAATGATATTGTTTGTATTTCTACTTAAACACATTTAACACCACAAGTATCAAAGTATGTAGTTTTTTCTATGTCTGACTTAAGTAATACATACATACATATATTTTTTTTTTTTTTGATAAAGGTCCTTTTTTCTATGTTATTTTAAATAGATATGTGCGAGTGTGTAGCAACATGACAGGATGGTCTAAACTTTTGTCGGATGACTAGGGGTGACATTAACTCGACAGGATAACAAATCTGTTAAAATGTGACAAACGATTTTGTAACTTGCCATGGGTTGACAGCAATCGTAATAAATGGGACAAAAAAGATGATTTTTGAAATGTTTAAGTTATAAAATATGGATGAGTGGAAAAGGCTAAGTATTCTAAAAATATTAAAGAAAATTTGAATATTCCTTTAAAAATTTAAATAAAGCAAAGAATCACTTTTCTAATTTCAATGCTATAATATAGAAAATATCAATTTGTAATCCTATAATGCAACTCAAAATGATCATACCACATTAGTTCCCATGTCTGTTCAGGGTTAGTATATATTTTTAAATAAAAAGACTTAATGTTAATAAAAACTATAACAATTTTGCATTTTGAACAAAATTTTGTAACAAATTCCTAATATTCCGTCATTTTCCTATAGAAAATTAAAACTCTTAATTCTGACCTTTGACTCCGGGAATTAAAGGGTTAAACTTTTCTTTTACTATAAGCCCAGGCCTAACAGCTAGTACATAATAAAGGAAACATCCCGAGCAATATTATTCAATTTCTAAAATCAAATAAACTAAATACTTTATTACTTAACCTTCACTCCCTTAGAAATACTTAATTTGTTACTTAAAATGTCAACTCATCTCTCTTAGCTCTAGCAATAATAAAATATCCCAGACCTTTTATCAGCTGCAAACAAAATAGAAACACAAAAACCAAAGTTAAGATGTTAATAAAATTGTCATGAAATGTTAGTTAAACAGCAGGACATCCAAGGTGAATTAGTTAATAAACTAAGACTGCCACACACACACATGTACACACACATACAATGCCCTTAGACCCCCTCTCACACACACAAAGAATAGAAAAACGAACAAAAATCCTGTAAAGTAAATAAACAATAAATAAACAACTGCAAAGGGAAAAAGTTTGACACTAAAAGGACATAAATTTAACTAAATAACAATTGCAATAAATGGTTTTAACACAAGGATAATTGTAAAACTAAAACAATGTAAAAAGGACAGAAAACAATAAATTGTTACTTGACCACCATGAAATTATCATTTGCAATTGTAAATAACAGAATAGAAAGTCATGTCCATTCAAGGAATTTCCAAAAGATTTTATTTATGACAGCACTTGAGCAGGGGAAATCTGTTCAACTTGAAGACTTTATTAGAAAAACATTAACTAAGAACATATACTAAGGGGTTCTTTTAGGACAGCAGGAGGACTATTTGTGTTAGTCAATGACATATAGAGTCATAGAATAAGTCATAGTTCCAGTATTATTTCTAGTCATAGTTCTAGTCATATTTCCAGTTATTGCTGTAGTTATAGTTCAAGTCAGAGTTCATGTCATAGTTAAAGTCACTGTTCAAGTCATAGTCTAGTCATAGTCTATGAACACCGTACGGGAATCCCTATATGAAGCTATTGGAACTGTTCTCACACCTGAAAACCTCGTGAGCCAGATGATAATCTCAAAAAGATCCTGGAAACTTTGCCAAGACTATATCATTTATCTAATGAACAGTCGATGTACTTTAAATCTGAACAAACCATCTTCCCCGAAGAAAAGCGAAAGTAGTCCCGGGGGGGATAGGGGAAGTATCGTGGGGCCACTAAATGATCGGTCTCAAACTACCACTACGTCCATTACAAAAAAAAAAAGATATAGTCTAGTCATAGTCTAGTCATAGTCTAGTCATAGTCTAGTCATAGTCTAGTCATAGTCTAGTCATAGTCTAGTCATAGTCTAGTCATAGTCTAGTCATAGTCTAGTCATAGTCTAGTCATAGTCTAGTCATAGTCTAGTCATAGTCTAGTCATAGTCTAGTCATAGTCTAGTCATAGTCTAGTCATAGTCTAGTCATAGTCTAGTCATAGTCTAGTCATAGTCTAGTCATAGTCTAGTCATAGTCTAGTTATAGTCTAGTCATAGTCTAGTCATAGTCTAGTTATAGTCTAGTCATAGTCTAGTCATAGTCTAGTCATAGTCTAGTCATAGTCTAGTCATAGTCTAGTCATAGTCTAGTCATAGTCTAGTCATAGTCTAGTCATAGTCTAGTCATAGTCTAGTCATAGTCTAGTCATAGTCTAGTCATAGTCTAGTCATAGTCTAGTCATAGTCTAGTCATAGTCTAGTCATAGTCTAGTCATAGTCTAGTCATAGTCTAGTCATAGTCTAGTCATAGTCTAGTCATAGTCTAGTCATAGTCTAGTCATAGTCTAGTCATAGTCTAGTCATAGTCTAGTCATAGTCTAGTCATAGTCTAGTCATAGTCTAGTCATAGTCTAGTCATAGTCTAGTCATAGTCTAGTCATAGTCTAGTCATAGTCTAGTCATAGTCTAGTCATAGTCTAGTCATAGTCTAGTCATAGTCTAGTCATAGTCTAGTCATAGTCTAGTCATAGTCTAGTCATAGTCTAGTCATAGTCTAGTCATAGTCTAGTCATAGTCTAGTCATAGTCTAGTCATAGTCTAGTCATAGTCTAGTCATAGTCTAGTCATAGTCTAGTCATAGTCTAGTCATAGTCTAGTCATAGTCTAGTCATAGTCTAGTCATAGTCTAGTCATAGTCTAGTCATAGTCTAGTCATAGTCTAGTCATAGTCTAGTCATAGTCTAGTCATAGTCTAGTCATAGTCTAGTCATAGTCTAGTCATAGTCTAGTCATAGTCTAGTCATAGTCTAGTCATAGTCTAGTCATAGTCTAGTCATAGTCTAGTCATAGTCTAGTCATAGTCTAGTCATAGTCTAGTCATAGTCTAGTCATAGTCTAGTCATAGTCTAGTCATAGTCTAGTCATAGTCTAGTCATAGTCTAGTCATAGTCTAGTCATAGTCTAGTCATAGTCTAGTCATAGTCTAGTCATAGTCTAGTCATAGTCTAGTCATAGTCTAGTCATAGTCTAGTCATAGTCTAGTCATAGTCTAGTCATAGTCTAGTCATAGTCTAGTCATAGTCTAGTCATAGTCTAGTCATAGTCTAGTCATAGTCTAGTCATAGTCTAGTCATAGTCTAGTCATAGTCTAGTCATAGTCTAGTCATAGTCTAGTCATAGTCTAGTCATAGTCTAGTCATAGTCTAGTCATAGTCTAGTCATAGTCTAGTCATAGTCTAGTCATAGTCTAGTCATAGTCTAGTCATAGTCTAGTCATAGTCTAGTCATAGTCTAGTCATAGTCTAGTCATAGTCTAGTCATAGTCTAGTCATAGTCTAGTCATAGTCTAGTCATAGTCTAGTCATAGTCTAGTCATAGTCTAGTCATAGTCTAGTCATAGTCTAGTCATAGTCTAGTCATAGTCTAGTCATAGTCTAGTCATAGTCTAGTCATAGTCTAGTCATAGTCTAGTCATAGTCTAGTCATAGTCTAGTCATAGTCTAGTCATAGTCTAGTCATAGTCTAGTCATAGTCTAGTCATAGTCTAGTCATAGTCTAGTCATAGTCTAGTCATAGTCTAGTCATAGTCTAGTCATAGTCTAGTCATAGTCTAGTCATAGTCTAGTCATAGTCTAGTCATAGTCTAGTCATAGTCTAGTCATAGTCTAGTCATAGTCTAGTCATAGTCTAGTCATAGTCTAGTCATAGTCTAGTCATAGTCTAGTCATAGTCTAGTCATAGTCTAGTCATAGTCTAGTCATAGTCTAGTCATAGTCTAGTCATAGTCTAGTCATAGTCTAGTCATAGTCTAGTCATAGTCTAGTCATAGTCTAGTCATAGTCTAGTCATAGTCTAGTCATAGTCTAGTCATAGTCTAGTCATAGTCTAGTCATAGTCTAGTCATAGTCTAGTCATAGTCTAGTCATAGTCTAGTCATAGTCTAGTCATAGTCTAGTCATAGTCTAGTCATAGTCTAGTCATAGTCTAGTCATAGTCTAGTCATAGTCTAGTCATAGTCTAGTCATAGTCTAGTCATAGTCTAGTCATAGTCTAGTCATAGTCTAGTCATAGTCTAGTCATAGTCTAGTCATAGTCTAGTCATAGTCTAGTCATAGTCTAGTCATAGTCTAGTCATAGTCTAGTCATAGTCTAGTCATAGTCTAGTCATAGTCTAGTCATAGTCTAGTCATAGTCTAGTCATAGTCTAGTCATAGTCTAGTCATAGTCTAGTCATAGTCTAGTCATAGTCTAGTCATAGTCTAGTCATAGTCTAGTCATAGTCTAGTCATAGTCTAGTCATAGTCTAGTCATAGTCTAGTCATAGTCTAGTCATAGTCTAGTCATAGTCTAGTCATAGTCTAGTCATAGTCTAGTCATAGTCTAGTCATAGTCTAGTCATAGTCTAGTCATAGTCTAGTCATAGTCTAGTCATAGTCTAGTCATAGTCTAGTCATAGTCTAGTCATAGTCTAGTCATAGTCTAGTCATAGTCTAGTCATAGTCTAGTCATAGTCTAGTCATAGTCTAGTCATAGTCTAGTCATAGTCTAGTCATAGTCTAGTCATAGTCTAGTCATAGTCTAGTCATAGTCTAGTCATAGTCTAGTCATAGTCTAGTCATAGTCTAGTCATAGTCTAGTCATAGTCTAGTCATAGTCTAGTCATAGTCTAGTCATAGTCTAGTCATAGTCTAGTCATAGTCTAGTCATAGTCTAGTCATAGTCTAGTCATAGTCTAGTCATAGTCTAGTCATAGTCTAGTCATAGTCTAGTCATAGTCTAGTCATAGTCTAGTCATAGTCTAGTCATAGTCTAGTCATAGTCTAGTCATAGTCTAGTCATAGTCTAGTCATAGTCTAGTCATAGTCTAGTCATAGTCTAGTCATAGTCTAGTCATAGTCTAGTCATAGTCTAGTCATAGTCTAGTCATAGTCTAGTCATAGTCTAGTCATAGTCTAGTCATAGTCTAGTCATAGTCTAGTCATAGTCTAGTCATAGTCTAGTCATAGTCTAGTCATAGTCTAGTCATAGTCTAGTCATAGTCTAGTCATAGTCTAGTCATAGTCTAGTCATAGTCTAGTCATAGTCTAGTCATAGTCTAGTCATAGTCTAGTCATAGTCTAGTCATAGTCTAGTCATAGTCTAGTCATAGTCTAGTCATAGTCTAGTCATAGTCTAGTCATAGTCTAGTCATAGTCTAGTCATAGTCTAGTCATAGTCTAGTCATAGTCTAGTCATAGTCTAGTCATAGTCTAGTCATAGTCTAGTCATAGTCTAGTCATAGTCTAGTCATAGTCTAGTCATAGTCTAGTCATAGTCTAGTCATAGTCTAGTCATAGTCTAGTCATAGTCTAGTCATAGTCTAGTCATAGTCTAGTCATAGTCTAGTCATAGTCTAGTCATAGTCTAGTCATAGTCTAGTCATAGTCTAGTCATAGTCTAGTCATAGTCTAGTCATAGTCTAGTCATAGTCTAGTCATAGTCTAGTCATAGTCTAGTCATAGTCTAGTCATAGTCTAGTCATAGTCTAGTCATAGTCTAGTCATAGTCTAGTCATAGTCTAGTCATAGTCTAGTCATAGTCTAGTCATAGTCTAGTCATAGTCTAGTCATAGTCTAGTCATAGTCTAGTCATAGTCTAGTCATAGTCTAGTCATAGTCTAGTCATAGTCTAGTCATAGTCTAGTCATAGTCTAGTCATAGTCTAGTCATAGTCTAGTCATAGTCTAGTCATAGTCTAGTCATAGTCTAGTCATAGTCTAGTCATAGTCTAGTCATAGTCTAGTCATAGTCTAGTCATAGTCTAGTCATAGTCTAGTCATAGTCTAGTCATAGTCTAGTCATAGTCTAGTCATAGTCTAGTCATAGTCTAGTCATAGTCTAGTCATAGTCTAGTCATAGTCTAGTCATAGTCTAGTCATAGTCTAGTCATAGTCTAGTCATAGTCTAGTCATAGTCTAGTCATAGTCTAGTCATAGTCTAGTCATAGTCTAGTCATAGTCTAGTCATAGTCTAGTCATAGTCTAGTCATAGTCTAGTCATAGTCTAGTCATAGTCTAGTCATAGTCTAGTCATAGTCTAGTCATAGTCTAGTCATAGTCTAGTCATAGTCTAGTCATAGTCTAGTCATAGTCTAGTCATAGTCTAGTCATAGTCTAGTCATAGTCTAGTCATAGTCTAGTCATAGTCTAGTCATAGTCTAGTCATAGTCTAGTCATAGTCTAGTCATAGTCTAGTCATAGTCTAGTCATAGTCTAGTCATAGTCTAGTCATAGTCTAGTCATAGTCTAGTCATAGTCTAGTCATAGTCTAGTCATAGTCTAGTCATAGTCTAGTCATAGTCTAGTCATAGTCTAGTCATAGTCTAGTCATAGTCTAGTCATAGTCTAGTCATAGTCTAGTCATAGTCTAGTCATAGTCTAGTCATAGTCTAGTCATAGTCTAGTCATAGTCTAGTCATAGTCTAGTCATAGTCTAGTCATAGTCTAGTCATAGTCTAGTCATAGTCTAGTCATAGTCTAGTCATAGTCTAGTCATAGTCTAGTCATAGTCTAGTCATAGTCTAGTCATAGTCTAGTCATAGTCTAGTCATAGTCTAGTCATAGTCTAGTCATAGTCTAGTCATAGTCTAGTCATAGTCTAGTCATAGTCTAGTCATAGTCTAGTCATAGTCTAGTCATAGTCTAGTCATAGTCTAGTCATAGTCTAGTCATAGTCTAGTCATAGTCTAGTCATAGTCTAGTCATAGTCTAGTCATAGTCTAGTCATAGTCTAGTCATAGTCTAGTCATAGTCTAGTCATAGTCTAGTCATAGTCTAGTCATAGTCTAGTCATAGTCTAGTCATAGTCTAGTCATAGTCTAGTCATAGTCTAGTCATAGTCTAGTCATAGTCTAGTCATAGTCTAGTCATAGTCTAGTCATAGTCTAGTCATAGTCTAGTCATAGTCTAGTCATAGTCTAGTCATAGTCTAGTCATAGTCTAGTCATAGTCTAGTCATAGTCTAGTCATAGTCTAGTCATAGTCTAGTCATAGTCTAGTCATAGTCTAGTCATAGTCTAGTCATAGTCTAGTCATAGTCTAGTCATAGTCTAGTCATAGTCTAGTCATAGTCTAGTCATAGTCTAGTCATAGTCTAGTCATAGTCTAGTCATAGTCTAGTCATAGTCTAGTCATAGTCTAGTCATAGTCTAGTCATAGTCTAGTCATAGTCTAGTCATAGTCTAGTCATAGTCTAGTCATAGTCTAGTCATAGTCTAGTCATAGTCTAGTCATAGTCTAGTCATAGTCTAGTCATAGTCTAGTCATAGTCTAGTCATAGTCTAGTCATAGTCTAGTCATAGTCTAGTCATAGTCTAGTCATAGTCTAGTCATAGTCTAGTCATAGTCTAGTCATAGTCTAGTCATAGTCTAGTCATAGTCTAGTCATAGTCTAGTCATAGTCTAGTCATAGTCTAGTCATAGTCTAGTCATAGTCTAGTCATAGTCTAGTCATAGTCTAGTCATAGTCTAGTCATAGTCTAGTCATAGTCTAGTCATAGTCTAGTCATAGTCTAGTCATAGTCTAGTCATAGTCTAGTCATAGTCTAGTCATAGTCTAGTCATAGTCTAGTCATAGTCTAGTCATAGTCTAGTCATAGTCTAGTCATAGTCTAGTCATAGTCTAGTCATAGTCTAGTCATAGTCTAGTCATAGTCTAGTCATAGTCTAGTCATAGTCTAGTCATAGTCTAGTCATAGTCTAGTCATAGTCTAGTCATAGTCTAGTCATAGTCTAGTCATAGTCTAGTCATAGTCTAGTCATAGTCTAGTCATAGTCTAGTCATAGTCTAGTCATAGTCTAGTCATAGTCTAGTCATAGTCTAGTCATAGTCTAGTCATAGTCTAGTCATAGTCTAGTCATAGTCTAGTCATAGTCTAGTCATAGTCTAGTCATAGTCTAGTCATAGTCTAGTCATAGTCTAGTCATAGTCTAGTCATAGTCTAGTCATAGTCTAGTCATAGTCTAGTCATAGTCTAGTCATAGTCTAGTCATAGTCTAGTCATAGTCTAGTCATAGTCTAGTCATAGTCTAGTCATAGTCTAGTCATAGTCTAGTCATAGTCTAGTCATAGTCTAGTCATAGTCTAGTCATAGTCTAGTCATAGTCTAGTCATAGTCTAGTCATAGTCTAGTCATAGTCTAGTCATAGTCTAGTCATAGTCTAGTCATAGTCTAGTCATAGTCTAGTCATAGTCTAGTCATAGTCTAGTCATAGTCTAGTCATAGTCTAGTCATAGTCTAGTCATAGTCTAGTCATAGTCTAGTCATAGTCTAGTCATAGTCTAGTCATAGTCTAGTCATAGTCTAGTCATAGTCTAGTCATAGTCTAGTCATAGTCTAGTCATAGTCTAGTCATAGTCTAGTCATAGTCTAGTCATAGTCTAGTCATAGTCTAGTCATAGTCTAGTCATAGTCTAGTCATAGTCTAGTCATAGTCTAGTCATAGTCTAGTCATAGTCTAGTCATAGTCTAGTCATAGTCTAGTCATAGTCTAGTCATAGTCTAGTCATAGTCTAGTCATAGTCTAGTCATAGTCTAGTCATAGTCTAGTCATAGTCTAGTCATAGTCTAGTCATAGTCTAGTCATAGTCTAGTCATAGTCTAGTCATAGTCTAGTCATAGTCTAGTCATAGTCTAGTCATAGTCTAGTCATAGTCTAGTCATAGTCTAGTCATAGTCTAGTCATAGTCTAGTCATAGTCTAGTCATAGTCTAGTCATAGTCTAGTCATAGTCTAGTCATAGTCTAGTCATAGTCTAGTCATAGTCTAGTCATAGTCTAGTCATAGTCTAGTCATAGTCTAGTCATAGTCTAGTCATAGTCTAGTCATAGTCTAGTCATAGTCTAGTCATAGTCTAGTCATAGTCTAGTCATAGTCTAGTCATAGTCTAGTCATAGTCTAGTCATAGTCTAGTCATAGTCTAGTCATAGTCTAGTCATAGTCTAGTCATAGTCTAGTCATAGTCTAGTCATAGTCTA
The DNA here is from genome assembly GCA_933228675.1 of Stomorhina lunata. Classification (NCBI taxonomy): domain Eukaryota; kingdom Metazoa; phylum Arthropoda; class Insecta; order Diptera; family Rhiniidae; genus Stomorhina; species Stomorhina lunata. Next base: position 21,652 of record CAKOFX010000058.1, read on the forward strand.
GTCATAGTCTAGTCATAGTCTAGTCATAGTCTAGTCATAGTCTAGTCATAGTCTAGTCATAGTCTAGTCATAGTCTAGTCATAGTCTAGTCATAGTCTAGTCATAGTCTAGTCATAGTCTAGTCATAGTCTAGTCATAGTCTAGTCATAGTCTAGTCATAGTCTAGTCATAGTCTAGTCATAGTCTAGTCATAGTCTAGTCATAGTCTAGTCATAGTCTAGTCATAGTCTAGTCATAGTCTAGTCATAGTCTAGTCATAGTCTAGTCATAGTCTAGTCATAGTCTAGTCATAGTCTAGTCATAGTCTAGTCATAGTCTAGTCATAGTCTAGTCATAGTCTAGTCATAGTCTAGTCATAGTCTAGTCATAGTCTAGTCATAGTCTAGTCATAGTCTAGTCATAGTCTAGTCATAGTCTAGTCATAGTCTAGTCATAGTCTAGTCATAGTCTAGTCATAGTCTAGTCATAGTCTAGTCATAGTCTAGTCATAGTCTAGTCATAGTCTAGTCATAGTCTAGTCATAGTCTAGTCATAGTCTAGTCATAGTCTAGTCATAGTCTAGTCATAGTCTAGTCATAGTCTAGTCATAGTCTAGTCATAGTCTAGTCATAGTCTAGTCATAGTCTAGTCATAGTCTAGTCATAGTCTAGTCATAGTCTAGTCATAGTCTAGTCATAGTCTAGTCATAGTCTAGTCATAGTCTAGTCATAGTCTAGTCATAGTCTAGTCATAGTCTAGTCATAGTCTAGTCATAGTCTAGTCATAGTCTAGTCATAGTCTAGTCATAGTCTAGTCATAGTCTAGTCATAGTCTAGTCATAGTCTAGTCATAGTCTAGTCATAGTCTAGTCATAGTCTAGTCATAGTCTAGTCATAGTCTAGTCATAGTCTAGTCATAGTCTAGTCATAGTCTAGTCATAGTCTAGTCATAGTCTAGTCATAGTCTAGTCATAGTCTAGTCATAGTCTAGTCATAGTCTAGTCATAGTCTAGTCATAGTCTAGTCATAGTCTAGTCATAGTCTAGTCATAGTCTAGTCATAGTCTAGTCATAGTCTAGTCATAGTCTAGTCATAGTCTAGTCATAGTCTAGTCATAGTCTAGTCATAGTCTAGTCATAGTCTAGTCATAGTCTAGTCATAGTCTAGTCATAGTCTAGTCATAGTCTAGTCATAGTCTAGTCATAGTCTAGTCATAGTCTAGTCATAGTCTAGTCATAGTCTAGTCATAGTCTAGTCATAGTCTAGTCATAGTCTAGTCATAGTCTAGTCATAGTCTAGTCATAGTCTAGTCATAGTCTAGTCATAGTCTAGTCATAGTCTAGTCATAGTCTAGTCATAGTCTAGTCATAGTCTAGTCATAGTCTAGTCATAGTCTAGTCATAGTCTAGTCATAGTCTAGTCATAGTCTAGTCATAGTCTAGTCATAGTCTAGTCATAGTCTAGTCATAGTCTAGTCATAGTCTAGTCATAGTCTAGTCATAGTCTAGTCATAGTCTAGTCATAGTCTAGTCATAGTCTAGTCATAGTCTAGTCATAGTCTAGTCATAGTCTAGTCATAGTCTAGTCATAGTCTAGTCATAGTCTAGTCATAGTCTAGTCATAGTCTAGTCATAGTCTAGTCATAGTCTAGTCATAGTCTAGTCATAGTCTAGTCATAGTCTAGTCATAGTCTAGTCATAGTCTAGTCATAGTCTAGTCATAGTCTAGTCATAGTCTAGTCATAGTCTAGTCATAGTCTAGTCATAGTCTAGTCATAGTCTAGTCATAGTCTAGTCATAGTCTAGTCATAGTCTAGTCATAGTCTAGTCATAGTCTAGTCATAGTCTAGTCATAGTCTAGTCATAGTCTAGTCATAGTCTAGTCATAGTCTAGTCATAGTCTAGTCATAGTCTAGTCATAGTCTAGTCATAGTCTAGTCATAGTCTAGTCATAGTCTAGTCATAGTCTAGTCATAGTCTAGTCATAGTCTAGTCATAGTCTAGTCATAGTCTAGTCATAGTCTAGTCATAGTCTAGTCATAGTCTAGTCATAGTCTAGTCATAGTCTAGTCATAGTCTAGTCATAGTCTAGTCATAGTCTAGTCATAGTCTAGTCATAGTCTAGTCATAGTCTAGTCATAGTCTAGTCATAGTCTAGTCATAGTCTAGTCATAGTCTAGTCATAGTCTAGTCATAGTCTAGTCATAGTCTAGTCATAGTCTAGTCATAGTCTAGTCATAGTCTAGTCATAGTCTAGTCATAGTCTAGTCATAGTCTAGTCATAGTCTAGTCATAGTCTAGTCATAGTCTAGTCATAGTCTAGTCATAGTCTAGTCATAGTCTAGTCATAGTCTAGTCATAGTCTAGTCATAGTCTAGTCATAGTCTAGTCATAGTCTAGTCATAGTCTAGTCATAGTCTAGTCATAGTCTAGTCATAGTCTAGTCATAGTCTAGTCATAGTCTAGTCATAGTCTAGTCATAGTCTAGTCATAGTCTAGTCATAGTCTAGTCATAGTCTAGTCATAGTCTAGTCATAGTCTAGTCATAGTCTAGTCATAGTCTAGTCATAGTCTAGTCATAGTCTAGTCATAGTCTAGTCATAGTCTAGTCATAGTCTAGTCATAGTCTAGTCATAGTCTAGTCATAGTCTAGTCATAGTCTAGTCATAGTCTAGTCATAGTCTAGTCATAGTCTAGTCATAGTCTAGTCATAGTCTAGTCATAGTCTAGTCATAGTCTAGTCATAGTCTAGTCATAGTCTAGTCATAGTCTAGTCATAGTCTAGTCATAGTCTAGTCATAGTCTAGTCATAGTCTAGTCATAGTCTAGTCATAGTCTAGTCATAGTCTAGTCATAGTCTAGTCATAGTCTAGTCATAGTCTAGTCATAGTCTAGTCATAGTCTAGTCATAGTCTAGTCATAGTCTAGTCATAGTCTAGTCATAGTCTAGTCATAGTCTAGTCATAGTCTAGTCATAGTCTAGTCATAGTCTAGTCATAGTCTAGTCATAGTCTAGTCATAGTCTAGTCATAGTCTAGTCATAGTCTAGTCATAGTCTAGTCATAGTCTAGTCATAGTCTAGTCATAGTCTAGTCATAGTCTAGTCATAGTCTAGTCATAGTCTAGTCATAGTCTAGTCATAGTCTAGTCATAGTCTAGTCATAGTCTAGTCATAGTCTAGTCATAGTCTAGTCATAGTCTAGTCATAGTCTAGTCATAGTCTAGTCATAGTCTAGTCATAGTCTAGTCATAGTCTAGTCATAGTCTAGTCATAGTCTAGTCATAGTCTAGTCATAGTCTAGTCATAGTCTAGTCATAGTCTAGTCATAGTCTAGTCATAGTCTAGTCATAGTCTAGTCATAGTCTAGTCATAGTCTAGTCATAGTCTAGTCATAGTCTAGTCATAGTCTAGTCATAGTCTAGTCATAGTCTAGTCATAGTCTAGTCATAGTCTAGTCATAGTCTAGTCATAGTCTAGTCATAGTCTAGTCATAGTCTAGTCATAGTCTAGTCATAGTCTAGTCATAGTCTAGTCATAGTCTAGTCATAGTCTAGTCATAGTCTAGTCATAGTCTAGTCATAGTCTAGTCATAGTCTAGTCATAGTCTAGTCATAGTCTAGTCATAGTCTAGTCATAGTCTAGTCATAGTCTAGTCATAGTCTAGTCATAGTCTAGTCATAGTCTAGTCATAGTCTAGTCATAGTCTAGTCATAGTCTAGTCATAGTCTAGTCATAGTCTAGTCATAGTCTAGTCATAGTCTAGTCATAGTCTAGTCATAGTCTAGTCATAGTCTAGTCATAGTCTAGTCATAGTCTAGTCATAGTCTAGTCATAGTCTAGTCATAGTCTAGTCATAGTCTAGTCATAGTCTAGTCATAGTCTAGTCATAGTCTAGTCATAGTCTAGTCATAGTCTAGTCATAGTCTAGTCATAGTCTAGTCATAGTCTAGTCATAGTCTAGTCATAGTCTAGTCATAGTCTAGTCATAGTCTAGTCATAGTCTAGTCATAGTCTAGTCATAGTCTAGTCATAGTCTAGTCATAGTCTAGTCATAGTCTAGTCATAGTCTAGTCATAGTCTAGTCATAGTCTAGTCATAGTCTAGTCATAGTCTAGTCATAGTCTAGTCATAGTCTAGTCATAGTCTAGTCATAGTCTAGTCATAGTCTAGTCATAGTCTAGTCATAGTCTAGTCATAGTCTAGTCATAGTCTAGTCATAGTCTAGTCATAGTCTAGTCATAGTCTAGTCATAGTCTAGTCATAGTCTAGTCATAGTCTAGTCATAGTCTAGTCATAGTCTAGTCATAGTCTAGTCATAGTCTAGTCATAGTCTAGTCATAGTCTAGTCATAGTCTAGTCATAGTCTAGTCATAGTCTAGTCATAGTCTAGTCATAGTCTAGTCATAGTCTAGTCATAGTCTAGTCATAGTCTAGTCATAGTCTAGTCATAGTCTAGTCATAGTCTAGTCATAGTCTAGTCATAGTCTAGTCATAGTCTAGTCATAGTCTAGTCATAGTCTAGTCATAGTCTAGTCATAGTCTAGTCATAGTCTAGTCATAGTCTAGTCATAGTCTAGTCATAGTCTAGTCATAGTCTAGTCATAGTCTAGTCATAGTCTAGTCATAGTCTAGTCATAGTCTAGTCATAGTCTAGTCATAGTCTAGTCATAGTCTAGTCATAGTCTAGTCATAGTCTAGTCATAGTCTAGTCATAGTCTAGTCATAGTCTAGTCATAGTCTAGTCATAGTCTAGTCATAGTCTAGTCATAGTCTAGTCATAGTCTAGTCATAGTCTAGTCATAGTCTAGTCATAGTCTAGTCATAGTCTAGTCATAGTCTAGTCATAGTCTAGTCATAGTCTAGTCATAGTCTAGTCATAGTCTAGTCATAGTCTAGTCATAGTCTAGTCATAGTCTAGTCATAGTCTAGTCATAGTCTAGTCATAGTCTAGTCATAGTCTAGTCATAGTCTAGTCATAGTCTAGTCATAGTCTAGTCATAGTCTAGTCATAGTCTAGTCATAGTCTAGTCATAGTCTAGTCATAGTCTAGTCATAGTCTAGTCATAGTCTAGTCATAGTCTAGTCATAGTCTAGTCATAGTCTAGTCATAGTCTAGTCATAGTCTAGTCATAGTCTAGTCATAGTCTAGTCATAGTCTAGTCATAGTCTAGTCATAGTCTAGTCATAGTCTAGTCATAGTCTAGTCATAGTCTAGTCATAGTCTAGTCATAGTCTAGTCATAGTCTAGTCATAGTCTAGTCATAGTCTAGTCATAGTCTAGTCATAGTCTAGTCATAGTCTAGTCATAGTCTAGTCATAGTCTAGTCATAGTCTAGTCATAGTCTAGTCATAGTCTAGTCATAGTCTAGTCATAGTCTAGTCATAGTCTAGTCATAGTCTAGTCATAGTCTAGTCATAGTCTAGTCATAGTCTAGTCATAGTCTAGTCATAGTCTAGTCATAGTCTAGTCATAGTCTAGTCATAGTCTAGTCATAGTCTAGTCATAGTCTAGTCATAGTCTAGTCATAGTCTAGTCATAGTCTAGTCATAGTCTAGTCATAGTCTAGTCATAGTCTAGTCATAGTCTAGTCATAGTCTAGTCATAGTCTAGTCATAGTCTAGTCATAGTCTAGTCATAGTCTAGTCATAGTCTAGTCATAGTCTAGTCATAGTCTAGTCATAGTCTAGTCATAGTCTAGTCATAGTCTAGTCATAGTCTAGTCATAGTCTAGTCATAGTCTAGTCATAGTCTAGTCATAGTCTAGTCATAGTCTAGTCATAGTCTAGTCATAGTCTAGTCATAGTCTAGTCATAGTCTAGTCATAGTCTAGTCATAGTCTAGTCATAGTCTAGTCATAGTCTAGTCATAGTCTAGTCATAGTCTAGTCATAGTCTAGTCATAGTCTAGTCATAGTCTAGTCATAGTCTAGTCATAGTCTAGTCATAGTCTAGTCATAGTCTAGTCATAGTCTAGTCATAGTCTAGTCATAGTCTAGTCATAGTCTAGTCATAGTCTAGTCATAGTCTAGTCATAGTCTAGTCATAGTCTAGTCATAGTCTAGTCATAGTCTAGTCATAGTCTAGTCATAGTCTAGTCATAGTCTAGTCATAGTCTAGTCATAGTCTAGTCATAGTCTAGTCATAGTCTAGTCATAGTCTAGTCATAGTCTAGTCATAGTCTAGTCATAGTCTAGTCATAGTCTAGTCATAGTCTAGTCATAGTCTAGTCATAGTCTAGTCATAGTCTAGTCATAGTCTAGTCATAGTCTAGTCATAGTCTAGTCATAGTCTAGTCATAGTCTAGTCATAGTCTAGTCATAGTCTAGTCATAGTCTAGTCATAGTCTAGTCATAGTCTAGTCATAGTCTAGTCATAGTCTAGTCATAGTCTAGTCATAGTCTAGTCATAGTCTAGTCATAGTCTAGTCATAGTCTAGTCATAGTCTAGTCATAGTCTAGTCATAGTCTAGTCATAGTCTAGTCATAGTCTAGTCATAGTCTAGTCATAGTCTAGTCATAGTCTAGTCATAGTCTAGTCATAGTCTAGTCATAGTCTAGTCATAGTCTAGTCATAGTCTAGTCATAGTCTAGTCATAGTCTAGTCATAGTCTAGTCATAGTCTAGTCATAGTCTAGTCATAGTCTAGTCATAGTCTAGTCATAGTCTAGTCATAGTCTAGTCATAGTCTAGTCATAGTCTAGTCATAGTCTAGTCATAGTCTAGTCATAGTCTAGTCATAGTCTAGTCATAGTCTAGTCATAGTCTAGTCATAGTCTAGTCATAGTCTAGTCATAGTCTAGTCATAGTCTAGTCATAGTCTAGTCATAGTCTTCTAGTCTAGTCATAGTCTAGTCATAGTCTAGTCATAGTCTAGTCATAGTCTAGTCATAGTCTAGTCATAGTCTAGTCATAGTCTAGTCATAGTCTAGTCATAGTCTAGTCATAGTCTAGTCATAGTCTAGTCATAGTCTAGTCATAGTCTAGTCATAGTCTAGTCATAGTCTAGTCATAGTCTAGTCATAGTCTAGTCATAGTCTAGTCATAGTCTAGTCATAGTCTAGTCATAGTCTAGTCATAGTCTAGTCATAGTCTAGTCATAGTCTAGTCATAGTCTAGTCATAGTCTAGTCATAGTCTAGTCATAGTCTAGTCATAGTCTAGTCATAGTCTAGTCATAGTCTAGTCATAGTCTAGTCATAGTCTAGTCATAGTCTAGTCATAGTCTAGTCATAGTCTAGTCATAGTCTAGTCATAGTCTAGTCATAGTCTAGTCATAGTCTAGTCATAGTCTAGTCATAGTCTAGTCATAGTCTAGTCATAGTCTAGTCATAGTCTAGTCATAGTCTAGTCATAGTCTAGTCATAGTCTAGTCATAGTCTAGTCATAGTCTAGTCATAGTCTAGTCATAGTCTAGTCATAGTCTAGTCATAGTCTAGTCATAGTCTAGTCATAGTCTAGTCATAGTCTAGTCATAGTCTAGTCATAGTCTAGTCATAGTCTAGTCATAGTCTAGTCATAGTCTAGTCATAGTCTAGTCATAGTCTAGTCATAGTCTAGTCATAGTCTAGTCATAGTCTAGTCATAGTCTAGTCATAGTCTAGTCATAGTCTAGTCATAGTCTAGTCATAGTCTAGTCATAGTCTAGTCATAGTCTAGTCATAGTCTAGTCATAGTCTAGTCATAGTCTAGTCATAGTCTAGTCATAGTCTAGTCATAGTCTAGTCATAGTCTAGTCATAGTCTAGTCATAGTCTAGTCATAGTCTAGTCATAGTCTAGTCATAGTCTAGTCATAGTCTAGTCATAGTCTAGTCATAGTCTAGTCATAGTCTAGTCATAGTCTAGTCATAGTCTAGTCATAGTCTAGTCATAGTCTAGTCATAGTCTAGTCATAGTCTAGTCATAGTCTAGTCATAGTCTAGTCATAGTCTAGTCATAGTCTAGTCATAGTCTAGTCATAGTCTAGTCATAGTCTAGTCATAGTCTAGTCATAGTCTAGTCATAGTCTAGTCATAGTCTAGTCATAGTCTAGTCATAGTCTAGTCATAGTCTAGTCATAGTCTAGTCATAGTCTAGTCATAGTCTAGTCATAGTCTAGTCATAGTCTAGTCATAGTCTAGTCATAGTCTAGTCATAGTCTAGTCATAGTCTAGTCATAGTCTAGTCATAGTCTAGTCATAGTCTAGTCATAGTCTAGTCATAGTCTAGTCATAGTCTAGTCATAGTCTAGTCATAGTCTAGTCATAGTCTAGTCATAGTCTAGTCATAGTCTAGTCATAGTCTAGTCATAGTCTAGTCATAGTCTAGTCATAGTCTAGTCATAGTCTAGTCATAGTCTAGTCATAGTCTAGTCATAGTCTAGTCATAGTCTAGTCATAGTCTAGTCATAGTCTAGTCATAGTCTAGTCATAGTCTAGTCATAGTCTAGTCATAGTCTAGTCATAGTCTAGTCATAGTCTAGTCATAGTCTAGTCATAGTCTAGTCATAGTCTAGTCATAGTCTAGTCATAGTCTAGTCATAGTCTAGTCAT
>CAKOFX010000059.1:0-30003 GCA_933228675.1 Stomorhina lunata
TGTTAATGCCAAAAGTCACTATTCCGACTCCTGCATTAATATAGTAATGACAATGTTTGCAAATATTCTTGCAACATTAGCAACACGGCCAGTTGTCAAAAGCATGTCATCTCTTTCCGTAATAATGCCCAAAACTAGCTGTCAGTTTGGACCCAATGTCTACCATACTGTTTCCTTTTCGTCCATAACTTTCTATTGTTCTTATTCTTTTAGCAGCCAAACGAAAAGGTACGCACAATAAAACTCCTTGGTTCAACTCCTAAAATTAATTCATTTGTTTTATTTCTTTTTCCTTTTTTTTCATTTATTTGCGCGCTGGGTTTGTTGAGCTTTTTGTTCCAGATAAACAAAATAATTTAATTATTTTGTTTATCTACAATTCTCGGCTCAGAGGTTGTTTGACATTTTCAACTCTCCACAGAGACTCCTATTGTTCATTCCTTCACCCCTTCATATACATATATACATATATACATATATACATATATACATATATACATATATACATATATACATATATACATATATACATATATACATATATACATATATACATATATACATATATACATATATACATATATACATATATACATATATACATATATACATATATACATATATACATATATACATATATACATATATACATATATACATATATACATATATACATATATACATATATACATATATACATATATACATATATACATATATACATATATACATATATACATATATACATATATACATATATACATATATACATATATACATATATACATATATACATATATACATATATACATATATACATATATACATATATACATATATACATATATACATATATACATATATACATATATACATATATACATATATACATATATACATATATACATATATACATATATACATATATACATATATACATATATACATATATACATATATACATATATACATATATACATATATACATATATACATATATACATATATACATATATACATATATACATATATACATATATACATATATACATATATACATATATACATATATACATATATACATATATACATATATACATATATACATATATACATATATACATATATACATATATACATATATACATATATACATATATACATATATACATATATACATATATACATATATACATATATACATATATACATATATACATATATACATATATACATATATACATATATACATATATACATATATACATATATACATATATACATATATACATATATACATATATACATATATACATATATACATATATATATATATACATATATACATATATATATATATACATATATATATATATACATATATACATACATATATACATATATACTGTTAATGCCAAAAGTCACTATTCCGACTCCTGCATTAATATAGTAATGACAATGTTTGCAAATATTCTTGAAACATTAGCAACACGGCCAGTTGTCAAAAGCATGTCATCTCTTTCCGTAATAATGCCCAAAACTTGCTGTCAGTTTGGACCCAATGTCTACCATACTGTTTCCTTTTCGTCCATAACTTTCTATTGTTCTTATTCTTTTAGCAGCCAAACGAAAAGGTACGCACAATAAAACTCCTTGGTTCAACTCCTAAAATTAATTCATTTGTTTTATTTCTTTTTCCTTTTTTTTCATTTATTTGCTCGCTGGGTTTGTTGAGCTTTTTGTTCCAGATAAACAAAATAATTTAATTATTTTGTTTATCTACAATTCTCGGCTCAGAGGTTGTTTGACATTTTCAACTCTCCACAGAGACTCCTATTGTTCATTCCTTCACCCCTTCATTTGGTCCTTCGAGCCGGATAAAACCGCTGGAAGTGCTCTCATACTCTCTGAGATTTCTGTGGACTGCTCATTCCCATCTTTCAACATCTTTACATACAAATATTATTGTTAATACATATTCCAAGGTACGTTTTGTTTTTTCTAAGTCTTCGAAGTGCAGTTAGGTAAAATTCCTTTACAAGAACAGTAATTTCATGAAATTTATTAACACGGTTTTTTTTGGTAATAAATTAAAAATAAAATTTGCAAAATTAATCATTAAAAGTGTCTAAAAATTTTGCTACTTACATACTAAATAACGATACTTCAAAAAATAAATTAAAATTAAAAAAAAAAATTTAATCTACACAGAAATAAGTTAAAAGTGTTAAAATTACAATACTACATACATAAATATTTTAAAAAATAGTCAAAATTACATATTCATAAATCAGTGCTTATTACCTTAAAACAACAAATAAATTTACACATTAAAATATCTTACAACCTAAATTACACGCATTTAAAATAAAATCATCGAAATATATTAATTACAACAGAAAAATTTTAGAATTTTAAAGAATTTTATTTTAAATTAAAAAATTACAAAGAGGAAGTGGAAGAGATAAGCAACAATCAGAAATAGAAAAAAAAATTTGGAAATTAAGATAAAGTGGAATTATTTTCATACAAATTTGGATATACTACTTTTGGATATATGTACTACTTTTGGATAACTTGGAAAAATCTTCATCATCGTATTGATCGCTACCAGTAAGTCATATTTCATCAAATTTTTTATTCCATCGCATTATTCAAAGGACAAAATCTGTAGTTATTTCATGTCACCATTTCGTCCATATTTTTTCAACATTTCAAAATTAATATATGATTTATGTTATTTTTCGTTTCTTACATTACCGAAGAATGTTATGTTAAAATCATTGCTCTTGAGTGATATTCAAATGTGCTCTTTATTATCAAACTCTTTACTACATTTGCAGTCTCTTGCTCAGTGAATAATTTATTCAATTATCGCTCTCTGATTTTGGTTTACTCTTGCTTTACTTTAAATTGGTTGTGATATTCTCTTACAATTTATTCTACATTGTAATACCATCACTGCTGTTAACACTCTTGATTGTGAGCTTTTACATCTCTTATAATAAGAGACTCATTATTTTACAGTAAGCTCTCTCTCATATTTTCAATTAATTTCGTTTTGGTTCCAATTGTTTTTAAAATTACAAACTTACAAATCTACATAATTTTATCAGTGTTGCCGATGATTTTTTTATTAAAAAATATATTAAAAATATATTTTGTTAAAAATATAGTAAAAATATATTTTGTTAAAAATATAGTAAAAATATATTTTATTAAAAAATATATTATATATTTTCTTTTTTATCGTCATTCCTGTCAACAATTCTGTCAACAATTTTTTTTCGGAACTAAAAATTAAAAATAAATTAAATATAAAATTTGTACACTAGAAGATATAAATTGTATTGAAAAGATTTTAACTAACTTATTAAAATATTTGTGCCAAATCTTTTAAAATTTTTAAAAATAAGTTAAAAACAACCAAAAACAAAATAGTGGAAATATTCTTAAATAACTTGTTTAACTAAATAAATTAATTAAGTGGAAAGTTTTAGCAACAAACTAAAAACAAATATTTTTTTTGGAATCTCTTTTTCTAAATAAAACTAACTAAAACTATACTAAACTTCTAAAAAACTTATTAGCTAAAAAAAACATAAATACAAACATTTAAAAATTTTCAACAATTTTCGCTATAAAAAAGTTACTGGTCCATTGTACCTCACGGCAATACTGTTTGCAAATACACAGATTTGCAAAATAATAGCTATTTTCGCCTGATAAAACTTAATTTTGGAATATTTTTTGATTCTGATTTTGATTTTTTTCGCATGCAATACTTATTTCTATAATTAGTTTGGATTTTCATTAAATATTTTGCAATTCTTTACCTACAACTAAAAATAAAACAATTTTGAAACTCGTTTCTATTAAACTAAAAGAAAACTACAATTAGTTTATTTTTCGTGGAGATTTTTTTAAACACAACTGTTTTGCAAATCAGAAACCTTTTTGAAATACTTTTCGTTATTTCTTGTTTCTGATCGTCATAGTAAATATATATTATTAAAACTACAAAATTACTTGTAACATAAGATATTTTCGCTTTCATATTGTTTTGTTTTATTTCCTTCAAATTATTTAGTTTAATTTTTGACCGGACAATATCGACGAACAGACCTAATACGCAAATCATTTTCATAAATACATACATGCACTTTCCAGTAAAACAAAGTTCAATGAACTTAAAGTAAAATTTTTATGTACCAGAGTATATAGGATTTGCTCAACAGCTGATCGCTCTCCCAGCAAACATTTGTTTTGCGTTTTATTAAAAAATATTGTTTGATAAAATTTTAATTTTAATCAATTAGAATCTTGTTGGACTTTCATTATTTTCAAGATCGTGTACAAGTGAGTATTTTGTTTATACAAAATAGCTCTTCGTTCCATCATTTATATCAATTAAGGGTTTATTATTTACTGACCTACTTAAGGAAATCGTTTTTATTGACAAAATAAAACGATTTAGTTCTACATTTTCGTTATCGTGTCTGAATTACACTAGCTTTCATTAACATTTGAACATTTCTACACATTTGGTGCCGGTTGTGTACATTCATACGCTATTAAAAACATTTTAAGACCCAGTTCGGCACAAATAATTCGATTTTTTTCATCATTTTTGCATTTTCTTTTCGTTCAAATATTAATTGAATTTCTAAGCCAAAATGTCTTTAGACCAATTCATTCGTTTGGCTGACAGTATTGTCGAGTTCGAGTCTGACCTAAATAATGACCAGTTTCCAGTGACTTCGCTTCATGCTTTGGATGTCCACCGGTATGAACTTAAGTCTAACTGGTCACTTACGAAGGGAGCCTACGAACGATACTTAGCCGAAGTGGAAAAGGAGCCTGAAGATCCCGAGAATCCCACAAATATTGAGCCCATAAAGATGAAATACAAAAGTACGTATTCCACGTATTGTAACTGTTTAACAAAACTTTATGAGTTGTCTGATGGAATACGTTCTCAGCCTACTTCTCATCTAGAAACGCCCTCTCGTCCATCGGAAATTCCAATACAACCGAGTACTTCCAGGGATATCGGACTTGAGTCAGCAACTTCAAATATTTCTCACAGTATTCACCTGCCTCCTATAGAGATAGAAACGTTTTCTGGTAATTATGCTTCATGGCCTACTTTTAGAGACTTATTCACCGCAGTTATTGCAAATTCAAGAGCTAGCAATATAGAGAAGCTTTTCTTTCTCATTCAGAAAACAAAAGGTGAGGCTAAGGAAATAGCCCAAAGGGTGCCACTCACTAATGCTGGTTTTGATGTCGCATGGAGAAATTTATGTCTTCGGTTTGAGAATCGCCGAGTCTTAGTGAATGGTCAATTGAAAATTCTTTTCAATCTTCAGACCATTCACTCTGAATCTGGTAAAGCTCTCAAACAGTTACAACGAGACATTAATTCGTGCATATCCGTTCTGAACATTTACCATATCAGTGTATCTAGCTGGGACCCAATTTTCGTCTTCATTTGTACCAGTAAGCTTCCGGAAATCACACTGACATTGTGGGAGCAGGAACTGAAGGACAAGACCAGCCTTTCAAGATGGTCTGAGTTAGATGAATTCCTTACAAATAGGTATAGGACCCTCGAATCGGTTTTGGAGATTCGTGGGTCAAATAGTTCTAAAAATCCAAAAAGTCATTCTAATTCTAACTCCAATTCAAATAACAAAGTCCACAGCTTCCAGGCCAATTGTGTCCAGTCCCCAATGTCAGCTTTGTCCAAAAGAAAACCACATTATTCGAAAATGTTCAAAGTTTCTAAAGATGGGCTATCAGCAAAGACTTTCTGAGATAAAAAAAGGTGGCTTGTGTATAAACTGCTTTTCGAAAACCCACAGCGTTCGAAACTGCACAAGCAAACATAGCTGCTTCAAGTGTCAGAAAAGGCATAATACACTTTTGCATAAAGATGTTGATAGCTCCTGTACATCTTCACAATCTCCAACCACTAGCTCAAATACAAACTACAATTCGGGATCACACACGCGGCCTCATTCAACTAATATACAGTCCACAGATAGTCCAAGTTCTAGTTCCAATAGTTCTAATTTAAACCCCAATTCCTCATCATATACACGTCAACATCCGAATAACACTCAGTCACCTAACACCTCGAATTCTAATAGAGTACAATCGTGTTTTGCTACACAATCTAAAGGAGTGTTATTGGGTACTGCTTGGGTGAAGATATGCCATTCGGGAATGGAATATCAAGCTCGTGCATTAGTGGATTCGGGATCTGAAGGAACTTTTATTTCTGAAAGATTGTCTAATATGCTTCAACTGCCTTCACAACGTACTAATGCACAGATTTCGGGGTTGCATAATTCGGTTTCTGCTAAGGTCCAACGTCAGTGTTCATTTGTCTAAGGTTCTTCAATGAATAGTGATTTCCAGATTCCAGTTGTAGCACTTGTTGTTCCACAACTTTCTAATAATCTTCCATCGAAGACCATTCCTAATTCTCTGTTTTCGAAACTTCCCAACATTCCATTGGCTGATCCCAAATTTTATTGTAGTGGGAAGATTGATTTGTTAATTGGCGGTGATCTTTTCCCCTTGATTATTCGATCTGGGATAAAGCACCACGTTTGCGATTCTCTTATAGCGCAGGAAACGGTCTTTGGTTGGATACTTACTGGTCCAATTTCTCAAAGTTCTAGTTCAAGCCCAGTAATTTCATCACATTTCTGCGAAATTTCTTTAGATAAAGAAATTTCACGTTTTTGGGAGGTGGAGAATCTTCCACGGAAGAACTATTTATCTCCTTCCGATCAATTCTGCGAAGATCTATTTATTCGAACTACCAGACGAAATTCTGATGGTAAATATATAGTGTTTCTGCCTTTTAAAGATAGTTTTCAAGAATCTGTTAGTTTAGGCCATTCAAGGTCGAGTGCAATGGCACAATTTTTCCGTAATGAAGTCCGATTACTTCGGACTCCAGCTTCTAAAATTGATTACGATAAGGTGGTCCAAGAATATGAGGACTTGGGTCATATGGTAAAGGTTAATTCTCCTAATGTTTCTGATAGTTCCAGAGTTTATTACTTGCCACATCATGCGGTCATTAAGCCCGATAGCACAACTACGAAAGTTCGTGTAGTTTTTAATGCATCGGCTCCATCGTCCAACGGGCAAAGTTTAAACTCTTTGCTTCATATTGGTCCAGTTCTCCAAAATGACCTTGTTCTACTCATTCTAAAATGGCGCTTCTATAGATATGTATTCAATGCGGACATTCAAAAAATGTATCGTCAGATCTTAGTGAATCCAGATCATACTCCTTACCAGAGAATTCTCTTTCGAAATAGTCCTAGCGATCCAATTTCCGACTATGAACTGAAAACGGTTACTTTCGGCGTTAATTGTGCTCCATATCTTGCCATCAGAACGCTTCTCCAATTAGCAGATGACGTCGAATCTACACATCCAACTGCGAGCACAATTATCCGTAATTCCATGTACGTGGACGATGTTTTAGCTGGATCGCATACCAAAAATGGAGCAATAAAAGCAAGAAACGAGCTAATCCGAGCTCTAGAATCCGCTGGCTTTCCACTTAGGAAATGGACATCCAATTCGAAAGACATTCTAGCTGATATCCCACCAGACCATTTGCTTCACGAGGACTTTCTGAAATTTGAAGACAACAGTTCCGCCAAAACCTTAGGCATCCGATGGAATGCATGTTCGGATGATTTCTACTTCACTTCTTGTTCGTTTCCAGAATCTTCAGATTTCACGAAAAGGGAGGTTCTTTCCCAGATAGCAAAATTGTTCGACCCTGCTGGATGGTTAGCTCCCTGCATTGTGCTAGCCAAGATATTAATGCAGAAGATTTGGATGGATGGGACTGGTTGGGACGAAGTTCTTACTCCAGAGACACTTCTTCAATGGAAAACTTTTCAAACAAACTATTCTAGTATCAATACTATTCGTATTCCAAGATGGATTGATTATTGTCCAAAGACCGAAATCCAATTCCATGGATTCTGTGATGCCTCCGAAAAGGCATACGCAGCGGTCTTATATGTTCGTATCGATGATTCCAAATCTATTTCCACTCACCTTATATCATCCAAAACTAAGGTGGCTCCTATAAAAACTCTATCTATTCCAAGATTAGAGCTTTGTGGGGCACTTCTTCTGGCAGAAATGGTAGAAACATTGTTACCAAGATTAGACATCCAGAATTATTCCGTTCACTGCTGGACAGATTCAACGATAGTGCTTTCCTGGCTAGCAAAACCACCATGTAGCTGGTTAACGTTTGTGGCAAACCGGGTTTCGAAAATTTCCCAAGTGATTAACTACTCCCAATGGAATCACGTTAGTTCGGAGTCAAATCCAGCCGATCTTGCTAGTCGAGGAGTTTATCCAAAAGACCTACAAAATAACGAGTTGTGGTGGTTTGGACCAACCTGGCTGAAAAACGACAAAACTCAATGGCCTAATACGGATTTTTCCTGCATTCCAAATACTGAACTTGAAGTAAAATCTGTCCGAGCGCACTTTTCTTACTTCTCCGAATACGAAGATCTTTTGGAAAGATTTTCCTCGTTCAACAAGGCAATGCGTGTAATGGCATATGTCTATCGGTTCTTCTACCGAACTCATCATCGATACAGATCCAGTTTCTTCCAAAATTCCTTAGAATTGTCTAGTTTTGAGATTTCATCAGTTCGAAATCAATTTATTTCAATTTGCCAAAAGGTGTGTTTCCCAGATGAGTACAAAGCTCTTTCCGCTAGACAAAGCATATCCAAATCGAGTACTATCCTAAATCTAAATCCTTTTATCGATCCTGAAGGCATAATTCGTTCATGTGGCAGATTAGAATCTTCGCCAGGACTCACATATAACGAAAAGCATCCAATTATAATTCCTTATAATTGTCAGTTTTCTCGGCTTCTAGTCAAATTTGTTCACGACATAAGTCTTCATGGAGGAAACCAACTTGTTCTACGATTGGTAAGGACTCAATATTGGATACCGAAAGCTAAGAATCTCATCAAAACAACAATTAACAAATGCAAGATTTGCGTCATATACAAGAAACGATGTCAGAAGCAATTAATAGCGGCTTTACCCTCCGAAAGGACAGAAATTTCACGTCCTTTCACTCACACAGGCCTAGACTTCGCTGGACCATTTGACATTAAGAGCTATTCTGGAAGAGCTTGCAGAATTTCAAAAGGCTACGTCTGCGTTTTCGTTTGCTTTTCCACCAAAGCGATTCATCTCGAAGCTACTTCAGATCTTTCTACTCCGACATTTCTAGCGGCATTCAGCCGATTCGTTTCGCGACGAGGTTGTCCACTTAACTTTCATTCCGACAATGGTACAACTTTCGTTGGCGCTTCGAAAATATTGGCGAAGGAATTCATTCAAACTTCCCAGCAAGCTACTTTGGCCAATTATGCACATCAGAATATTTCTTGGCACTTCATTCCAGCTGGAGCTCCACATATGGGTGGATTGTGGGAAGCTGGAGTAAAAAGTTTCAAAACGCATTTCCGAAAGATAGCTGCGAACTCCAAATATACGTTCGAAGAATTGTCCACATTATTGTCCAAAATTGAATCATGTCTCAATTCTCGACCAATATCTCCGAATTCGACAAATCCTACTGACCTTTGCGCTTTAACTCCAGGCCATTTTCTTATAGGCTCTCCAATTTTAGCTCCAGTGGATCCTCAGGTTACCGAATCGTCCATTTCAATAACAAATCGGTGGCAAAGGTTGAAACTCATTAATCAAAATTTCTGCACCAGATGGAAAAATGAGTACCTGAAGGAAATGAGTAAAAGAAACAAATGGCAGAGACCTGAAATTAATATTGAAAAAGGAGCAATGGTAGTGATCAAGGATGAAAACCTTCCACCAAATTCTTGGAGACTTGGCAGAGTTACCAAAATCTATTCTGGTTCGGACAATCGAGTACGAGTAGCTGAAATTTTTACACAACGCGGCGTCATTACTCGTCCGATAGTAAAGCTTATCCTACTTCCCACCAATTAATCGCAACAACATAATACTTTCAATTATTTCTTCTTTTTCAGTTTCATCATGCCTAAACCATCATCTTCGTCAAGAAAACCAAACTCCAAAAAGGTATCACGAGGTTTTCCGGCAAATTATAATGCATTTCCTTGCCGCCTCTGTAAACGACCACATCCGCTTCGTAAGTGTAGAAAATTCTTGGCAATGAACATGGCAGAACGGATCCGTACAGTCCGCGACCACAAGTACTGTACGAATTGTCTCGCTCATGACCACTCACATGGAACATGCTTTTCGAAACATGGTTGTAGACACTGCCATAAGTTTCACCACACACTTCTTCATGTCCATCCGAGACTCATGAAGGATCTTCTGCCTTCTGAATCAAAATCGCGTTCACGTTCTCGGTCTCCCACTCGAAAACCGTCTACCTCCACCAAAGCTCGCAGCACCTCCTCGTCTTCCAAAACTAGACGTGAATCCTCTCCACCAACATCCTCTAAAGCTACACTCTCAAACATTTTGAGGCAAAACACCGTCACTCTACATCCTACGGTGTTAGTTAAAATAGGATCGAAGACCGCGCACGCCCGGTGTTTATTGGATTCTGGTTCAATAGTTAGTAGAGTATCGAAAGCTTTAGTCAACAAATTAGATTTGGACGCATACTCTTTGAATGATGAGACCATATGCCAACTGGTTCTAAAATCGCGATATGATTCATCTTCAAAGATAGAAGGCACATTCAGAGTCGACAATAGAATCACTCTCCGTACTCCAACACATTCCCTTCCGGATTCTTATAGAAAAAACTTCAGAGATATCTTCCTAGCTGACTTAAAATTCTCTGAGTCCGGCTCTATTGACATTATCATTGGGGTCGATCTTTATCCTAAAGTAATTTGCGAAGGCATCATATCCAAAACTGGATTTCCTACGGCCCAGAGTACTCTTTTTGGATGGACCATATATGGTCCATGTTCACTATAATTTTGTAGAAAAATGCACTTCTTTAGGCACATGTAGCAAAAACATTACGTATCCAATTATTATAATATTAAACTGAATTATGAATTACAATATAACAAAAATAATATACAATGAAAATTATTCTAATTTAGTTTTTAGTCAAAATGAATTTCTAATATATTTTTTCTTATTCCTTTCTTCTAGAAGCAGTATTGTGGACAAGACCAAACTGACATTTGTTCAAATTTGCAATCCTGCAAGGCGAGCGGCAATGTTAATGCCAAAAGTCACTATTCCGACTCCTGCATTAATATAGTAATGACAATGTTTGCAAATATTCTTGCAACATTAGCAACACGGCCAGTTGTCAAAAGCATGTCATCTCTTTCCGTAATAATGCCCAAAACTAGCTGTCAGTTTGGACCCAATGTCTACCATACTGTTTCCTTTTCGTCCATAACTTTCTATTGTTCTTATTCTTTTAGCAGCCAAACGAAAAGGTACGCACAATAAAACTCCTTGGTTCAACTCCTAAAATTAATTCATTTGTTTTATTTCTTTTTCCTTTTTTTTCATTTATTTGCTCGCTGGGTTTGTTGAGCTTTTTGTTCCAGATAAACAAAATAATTTAATTATTTTGTTTATCTACAATTCGGCTCAGAGGTTGTTTGACATTTTCAACTCTCCACAGAGACTCCTATTGTTCATTCCTTCACCCCTTCATATACATATATACATATAATACATATATACATATATACATATATACATATATACATATATATATATATACATATATACATATATACATATATACATATATACATATATACATATATACATATATACATATATACATATATACATATATACATATATACATATATACATATATACATATATACATATATACATATATACATATATACATATATACATATATACATATATACATATATACATATATACATATATACATATATACATATATACATATATACATATATACATATATACATATATACATATATACATATATACATATATACATATATACATATATACATATATACATATATACATATATACATATATACATATATACATATATACATATATACATATATACATATATACATATATACATATATACATATATACATATATACATATATACATATATACATATATACATATATACATATATACATATATACATATATACATATATACATATATACATATATACATATATACATATATACATATATACATATATACATATATACATATATACATATATACATATATACATATATACATATATACATATATACATATATACATATATACATATATACATATATACATATATACATATATACATATATACATATATACATATATACATATATACATATATACATATATACATATATACATATATACATATATACATATATACATATATACATATATACATATATACATATATACATATATACATATATACATATATACATATATACATATATACATATATACATATATACATATATACATATATACATATATACATATATACATATATACATATATACATATATACATATATACATATATACATATATACATATATACATATATACATATATACATATATACATATATACATATATACATATATACATATATACATATATACATATATACATATATACATATATACATATATACATATATACATATATACATATATACATATATACATATATACATATATACATATATACATATATACATATATACATATATACATATATACATATATACATATATACATATATACATATATACATATATACATATATACATATATACATATATACATATATACATATATACATATATACATATATACATATATACATATATACATATATACATATATACATATATACATATATACATATATACATATATACATATATACATATATACATATATACATATATACATATATACATATATACATATATACATATATACATATATACATATATACATATATACATATATACATATATACATATATACATATATACATATATACATATATACATATATACATATATACATATATACATATATACATATATACATATATACATATATACATATATACATATATACATATATACATATATACATATATACATATATACATATATACATATATACATATATACATATATACATATATACATATATACATATATACATATATACATATATACATATATACATATATACATATATACATATATACATATATACATATATACATATATACATATATACATATATACATATATACATATATACATATATACATATATACATATATACATATATACATATATACATATATACATATATACATATATACATATATACATATATACATATATACATATATACATATATACATATATACATATATACATATATACATATATACATATATACATATATACATATATACATATATACATATATACATATATACATATATACATATATACATATATACATATATACATATATACATATATACATATATACATATATACATATATACATATATACATATATACATATATACATATATACATATATACATATATACATATATACATATATACATATATACATATATACATATATACATATATACATATATACATATACATATATACATATATACATATATACATATATACATATATACATATATACATATATACATATATACATATATACATATATACATATATACATATATACATATATACATATATACATATATACATATATACATATATACATATATACATATATACATATATACATATATACATATATACATATATACATATATACATATATACATATATACATATATACATATATACATATATACATATATACATATATACATATATACATATATACATATATACATATATACATATATACATATATACATATATACATATATACATATATACATATATACATATATACATATATACATATATACATATATACATATATACATATATACATATATACATATATACATATATACATATATACATATATACATATATACATATATACATATATACATATATACATATATACATATATACATATATACATATATACATATATACATATATACATATATACATATATACATATATACATATATACATATATACATATATACATATATACATATATACATATATACATATATACATATATACATATATACATATATACATATATACATATATACATATATACATATATACATATATACATATATACATATATACATATATACATATATACATATATACATATATACATATATACATATATACATATATACATATATACATATATACATATATACATATATACATATATACATATATACATATATACATATATACATATATACATATATACATATATACATATATACATATATACATATATACATATATACATATATACATATATACATATATACATATATACATATATACATATATACATATATACATATATACATATATACATATATACATATATACATATATACATATATACATATATACATATATACATATATACATATATACATATATACATATATACATATATACATATATACATATATACATATATACATATATACATATATACATATATACATATATACATATATACATATATACATATATACATATATACATATATACATATATACATATATACATATATACATATATACATATATACATATATACATATATACATATATACATATATACATATATACATATATACATATATACATATATACATATATACATATATACATATATACATATATACATATATACATATATACATATATACATATATACATATATACATATATACATATATACATATATACATATATACATATATACATATATACATATATACATATATACATATATACATATATACATATATACATATATACATATATACATATATACATATATACATATATACATATATACATATATACATATATACATATATACATATATACATATATACATATATACATATATACATATATACATATATACATATATACATATATACATATATACATATATACATATATACATATATACATATATACATATATACATATATACATATATACATATATACATATATACATATATACATATATACATATATACATATATACATATATACATATATACATATATACATATATACATATATACATATATACATATATACATATATACATATATACATATATACATATATACATATATACATATATACATATATACATATATACATATATACATATATACATATATACATATATACATATATACATATATACATATATACATATATACATATATACATATATACATATATACATATATACATATATACATATATACATATATACATATATACATATATACATATATACATATATACATATATACATATATACATACATATATACATATATACATATATACATATATACATATATACATATATACATATATACATATATACATATATACATATATACATATATACATATATACATATATACATATATACATATATACATATATACATATATACATATATACATATATACATATATACATATATACATATATACATATATACATATATACATATATACATATATACATATATACATATATACATATATACATATATACATATATACATATATACATATATACATATATACATATATACATATATACATATATACATATATACATATATACATATATACATATATACATATATACATATATACATATATACATATATACATATATACATATATACATATATACATATATACATATATACATATATACATATATACATATATACATATATACATATATACATATATACATATATACATATATACATATATACATATATACATATATACATATATACATATATACATATATACATATATACATATATACATATATACATATATACATATATACATATATACATATATACATATATACATATATACATATATACATATATACATATATACATATATACATATATACATATATACATATATACATATATACATATATACATATATACATATATACATATATACATATATACATATATACATATATACATATATACATATATACATATATACATATATACATATATACATATATACATATATACATATACATATACATATATACATATATACATATATACATATATACATATATACATATATACATATATACATATATACATATATACATATATACATATATACATATATACATATATACATATATACATATATACATATATACATATATACATATATACATATATACATATATACATATATACATATATACATATATACATATATACATATATACATATATACATATATACATATATACATATATACATATATACATATATACATATATACATATATACATATATACATATATACATATATACATATATACATATATACATATATACATATATACATATATACATATATACATATATACATATATACATATATACATATATACATATATACATATATACATATATACATATATACATATATACATATATACATATATACATATATACATATATACATATATACAAATATACATATATACATATATACATATATACATATATACATATATACATATATACATATATACATATATACATATATACATATATACATATATACATATATACATATATACATATATACATATATACATATATACATATATACATAAATACATATATACATATATACATATATACATCAGAGAAGAGACTGAATACATTCTCAAATGTTGACAGCAACGTATGCATATTGCTTTTGCATTGCCTACAAAGGCAATAACTTTTTATGCAGATGCCTTCATTCATTCACACATTTTCGTTGATTGTCTTTTTACACACTATTTTATTATTGCACTGCACGTTAATCAACGAAATAGTTTGATGTCACACTTTAAGTTAGAAAAAATTCGTAGGACTCTCTCATTTTTCGTTCTATTCGCAAAGTATTCGTATAATATGTCTGCGTTGTTATCAGTGCTGCCATATGTTTTTCTACGCTTTCATGCTGAATCATATAGAAAAATTTTTGATAAAAATATTTTTCTAAGAAATATTTTGTTAAAAAAAATTTTCGATAAAATGTTTTTCTATAGAAACATTTTCAATAAAATATTTTTCTATAGAACAATTTTCAATAAAAATATTTTTCAATAGACAAATTTTCGATAAAAATAGTTTTCTATAGTAAAAATTTTCAATAAAAATATTTTTCTATAGAAAATTTTTGGATAAAAATATATATTTCTATTGATAAAAATATTTTTCTATGGAAAGATTTTTGAAAAAAATATTTCTCTATAGAAAATATTTTTGTATAGAAAATATTTTTGTATTGAAAGATTTTTTTAATAAAAAAAATTTATACAAACATTTTTTGATAAAAAAAATGTATTATATATTTTTTTTTATAATTATGTTAAAACGAACTACATACTAAAACCGATTTTTAAATCTAAGGTGCCCTATTTTGAGGTCCGATTGTGCCGCCCCAGTAAAACATATGTTTTGGAAGTTCAAAACTTGATGTCTGCAACACTAACGCGCAACAGTTAATTTCTTTTTCTGCCATCCCATTGTTTGAGGACTTTTTTTTTTAAATTTAACGATTTTGCATCCATTTCATCTGGCAACTTGTTTCTTTCTTTTTGTCTTTGCCCACCTATACAACTATAGTTTTGTCTTGTGCACAACTTGTCTTGTAACGCAACTGAAATCATTCATAATATTTCGTAAACACTCACGCATTCGCTATTATAAAATGAATGTTTGAATGTTTTCCTAGTGTTTTAGATTGCAGTTATAAACACAAGCAATGCATGCAATATATTTCAATATACTCTTATTTTGTGAATATGCATTGTTTCGTCTCAATTAAATATTGTAAATTGACGACAAGTTTTCATTTTTGTGTGAATACATTCAAAGCAAGAAAACCGCCATTCAATCTCTTCTCTGATATACATATATACATATATCCATATATACATATATACATATATACATATATACATATATACATATATACATATATACATATATACATATATACATATATACATATATACATATATACATATATACATATATACATATATACATATATACATATATACATATATACATATATACATATATACATATATACATATATACATATATACATATATACATATATACATATATACATATATACATATATACATATATACATATATACATATATACATATATACATATATACATATATACATATATACATATATACATATATACATATATACATATATATATACATTGTTACGCGCGCTTTGTAAATGCACAAAAACAAAAATTGAAGATCAATGGCATGTACGAGGTATTTTCGGCTAGCTCTGCCGTCAGTGGCGCGGTTCTCGACCCAATTGTTTTGACGCGTAATCATAGAAAAAATCATGCCATTGTAAATTGCCACAAAAAAAAATTTAAATATAGAGCTTCTAATGAAAAAATTGCAAATTTTAAAAAGGAACTGAATGTATCTTTGTTATACCAACTTTAACGGGACTCCATAGTCACGTCACGGGGTCATCACTGTTTACTCACACCTACCAATTCGTTACCTTCGTTTTGTAAGGAAAATGAATTTATTTCATTATGAAATTCATTATTTATTTTATAATAATAATAAACATATTAATAATAATAATACTAAATATTAAAATTACCATAAAAGAAAATATAATAATACAAAATAAATTTTTATTTAAAGTTATAATAATATAAACTAATTTTACTACAACTAACTTACTGCTGTTGTTGTGGAAACTGTAGGGGGGGGGTTTTGGATAGCTGATGTTGTTGTTGTAGCTGTGGATGATACTGCTGATGATGAGGTTGCTGTGGACGATGCTGATGCTGTGCAGGAGTCTGTTGCTGTAGATGATGATGAAGATAATGCTGATACTGAAGACGTAGCTGTTTCGGTGACTGATGCTGTAGATGATGTTGTAGATGATGTTGTAGATGATGCTGAAGATAATACTGGGACTGAAGACTGTTTTGGTGACTGATGCTGTAGATGATGTTGTAGATGATGCTGAAGATAATGCTGGGACTGAAGACGGTTTTGGTGACTGATGCTGTAGATGGTGTTGTAGATGATGCTGTTGATTTTCTTTTAATAATGTTATGGAATTGTTATGTAATTTTCTTTTTTTTTTTTTTTGAAGAGGCAGTAGTAGTATAGATATTTGGCGTCTTTTGGTTAAATGTCAAAATTCAAAACTTATGTTGAATACAATTCACTTTTTCTGTTTGTTCTTTTCGTTGTAGTTGATGTTGAATTTGATGATTTTCGCATAATTTGCCCAAATGTAAACCAGCATTGAAATCAAATATTTATTTCAAAAAAAATTTCGAGACTGTGTCTTGTTGTTGTTGTTGATAACTTCGACATGTTTAACAACGAATTTCATTTTTCAAAATTTAAATCAAGACGAATTTAAACCGACTGACCCATACGAGTCTCTTCATAACTCACAACTGACTGACTAAAAACGACTTACCACTCCTACTCAATGACTGTCAACTTTTTTTTCTTTTCTTCGTAAAAAACCACGCCATTCTTGCGTTTTCCTTGTTCTTCTTTTTCGTTCTACTCTTTTTTTGCCTAAATCCCGTTACAAAATCATGGTATATTACAATCTGCCAATCAGAATTTGGCATCTGTAAAACAGGTTTTTTTTGCAATGTTGCATGAATTCATCTCTACAGAGTTGCAATTTTCTGTAGATCATCATTTACATGCACTGAGAGAAATAAACAGGATTATATAATTTACGTGTAAACAATTTCGTGTAAATGAAATTGTCAACAAGTAAATTAAATTCAAAAAAAATTGGCAATAAAAAATAAAAAAAAAATTACAAAGTCTAAATCCCTAACAAAACTGCTTCGTTATGAAAATGTCAATTGAATAAAGAACAGGAAAAGGATTTAGAGCGCGCGTGAAGAACAACGTGTGGCACGACCCACGATAAGCCGGGTAAAACGACAATAAAATTTTAAGGTCTTAAATCTGTTGCATGATATCTTCCAATCAAATTTCCCTGAAGATCTTCCACGTCATATAGTACGTTACCTATTTTCTCCCGGATACGACACTTAATATATTTCGGTAAAAATTTTGCATTAATAGCATTTTGAAAATTACTAAGGCTATGATTCTTACGAAAAACTTCTTGTCCGACTCGATAACTAACATGTTTTGTACGTGTGTTATAAGTTTTTGTAGCCTTTTCGTGAGCCTTTTCAATGCTCTGGGAAATTTTCTCTCTGATTTTTGCCTGCTTATCCACATGTTTAACTATGGTGTCATCTTGCATCATATTAAGTTTTTCTAATAAGGTGTATGACGACCCATGCGTACACATATTTTGCCCGAACAGTGCATAATATGGTGAACAATTAATTGACGTGTGGTAGTCGCTTCTTAAAATTGACAAAATATTAGAAATACAGGTATCCCAATTCAAATGGTTAGACTCATTTAGAAGATAAAAACGAATTTTAGATATAATTTCCCGATTGGCTCGCTCGGAGGCATTCGCTTGAGGCGAGTATAACCCAGTTTTTATGTGAGTTATGCCAAACAAGGAGAAAAAATCTTGCATTTCTTTAGAAATAAATTGTTTCGCATTATCGCTATGTATAAATTGTGGGCTACCAAAAGTGTTAAAAATATGATTTTGAAAAAAGTTAATTACATTGAGAGACGTAGCAGATCTAAGAGGCTGAAGAAATAAAAATTTCGTAAAGTGATCGATAACTACAAAAACGTGAGTATTCTTAGTCTTGGAAGCGGGGTATGGTCCTAGAAAATCGCAGTACAATCGCTGAAATGGTCGTTTGGTTTCAAATGGATCTCCCATTGGTGGTCTAAGGGTTTGAGTCGGCGCTTTTATAACCTTACAGTCGTCACATTCTTTTACAAATTGTTTAATATCAGAACTCATCGATGGCCAGTAATATTTATGTCTAACTCTAGTTAGTGTTTTAAAGTAGCCACCGTGACAGCTAGATTCGTGACCTAATTGGATAGCTTTGTTAGTTAATGGGTTTGGAAGCCATAATCTCCACAGACTCTCTTCTTCATTTTCAATACCTTGACGAAAACTAACTCTTTTGTATACTCTGTCATCAATTACACATAAATCAGGCAACTTATCTTGGTTTTCAGAAATGGTTTTAATCAATTGCTTATATTCAGGAGACTCAAAATAATTTGAACTAAAATCTACTTCGGGAAAACTTCGCTTAATTTCTATAGAATCAACATCAAAACGAGACAATGTGTCTGGAACTACATTTAAGGATCCTTTTCTATGCTCCATCTTAAAATCAAACCCTTGCAACATTAAACTCCACCGTGCTAATCTACCGCTTAAATCTTTTTGGCCCATAAGCCATTTAAGACTAGAGTGATCGGTGATAATTCGAAAAGGTGATCCTTCAACATAAGGTCTAAAACGTTTAACACAGATTACCGCAGCTAAACACTCCAGCTCGGTGACTGTATAATTTCGCTGGGCCCCGTTAAGTTTTTGAGAAACAAACGAAATTGGTCTTTCCCTATTTTCTTGATCTAGTTGGTATAAGACGCCACCTACCCCAATACGTGATGCATCGCATTGTATAATAAATTCTTTTGTAAAGTCGGGTTGGGCAAGGACGGGAGCGCTAGATAATGCAAGCTTGAGTTTCTCAAAACTATTAACGGCTTCTGGGGTCAAAGAAAATTTACCTTCATGTTTACGCAAGCAATCTGTGAGAGGTCCTGATAAATTAGCAAAATTGTTTATAAAAGATCGATACCAGTTTGCCATACCAATGAATCGGCGGATCTGACGAGGGGTTTTAGGAATTGGAAAATCTACTATTGCTGAAACCTTGTCAGGGTCTACTTTTAAACATCCCCTACCAATACGATAGCCTAAATATTTTATTTCACTTTGACAAAATTTGCTTTTTGAGACGTTGATGGTGAGTCCCGCATCTTTAAGACATTTTGCAACCTGTTGGAGTATAGTAATGTGTTCTTCAAAAGTGGCTGTACAGACCAAAAGGTCGTCTAAATACACGAACACATTTTCTCTTAGACGAGACGGAATGGCTTTGTCCATTAGACGAGACATCGCTTGAGGACCATTGCAAAGCCCAAAGGGCATAACACGATATTGGTAAAGAGGTCTACCAGGGACTGAAAATGCTGTCTTCTCCTTTGAAACTTCCGTAAGCCTTATTTGAAAAAATGCATCCTTTAAATCTATTCCACTTATGTAATGGGTGTCCTTTAATCTACTAAGCAAGCCGTTGATGTGTGGGAGCGGATATGAATCTTTCTTCGTAATAGTATTCAATTTCCTTGAGTCTAGGCACAAACGAACTTTTCCCGGTTTTCTCACATTTACAATAGGAAAGCACCAAGGTGAGTTAGACTCTTCTATTACGCCCATTTTCAACAACCGGTCTAGTTCTTGGTAAACTTCAGCCTGTCTAGGAGGAGAAAGTGGGTAATGCTTGCATTTTATCGGCTCTGCATCCCCAGTGTCGATGTGATGCTCCAAAAGACTCGTACAACCAAGACCTGACTTCTCAAAAGAGGGAAAATCGGACATAACACTTTCAAGTTGGAATTTTTGCTCTGAATTTAATTTATGAAAACATAAGTGGCTTTTATCTGCTGTCTCAAGATCAAAGGACTCAACAATGGGAACAATATCAGGGGCAATTGCAAAACTACGCCAGAAGTCTAAACCTAAGTAGGCTTCTTGCTTTAAAGAAGGTACAACGTAAAAATCTATATCTCTTGTAATACTTTTATACACAACAGGTAGCTTACAATGACCCATTACTGAGTTTTTAGATCCATCAGCTGTGGATATATATGATCGAAAAGGTCTTAAAGTGATATTATTTCTTTCAATAAAAGTTAAACTATTCTTTCCCAATACCGAAACACTAGCACCCGAATCTAGTAGTCCATAAATGTGCTCATTAAAAATTTGAATTTTTGCAAAAGGTCTCTCGTCGTTCTCATGGCATAATAATGAAGATTCTATTAATTTACGAAATGATTTTCTTTTCTTGAAGCGAAGTCTACAATTAAAAGTTTTAGCTGAAGGTTTATAAAGTGCAGAGTTATTATTATAGGAAATGTTTGTTTTTGAGGATAATTTATTTGAATTGTTTGGAGAATTTTCCGCCGAGATTGTAGATCTCGATTCATCCTCCTGTGGAAGATTCCTCGATTGATCTAATAGCAACTCGGGGAGAAAGCTTTGGAACGAGAGTCCCCGGTGGCCATCTCGCTCCGCTTCCTGTTTCCCATGTGCATATTTTTGCACTTAGGAGTAACTACCCCTTGTTCGCCACATTTAAAACAAAAAACATTTCTAGTTTCCTCTGGGCAATAAATATAGGAATGACCGAAGGATAAACAATTCCAGCACTTTATTTTTGAATAGTCAGGTTTATAGTTACGTTTAGAGAATTGCAGGGCTTCTATTTGAGGGTCAGACTCACAGTCAGATTCATTCTCTACTACACTTTCAGCTTCGACTTCACTAACTTGTCGATAGGGTTTATTTTCAAAAAGAGAAGTTTTACTTTCGTAAATTACCTTTTCGGCATTTCGTGCTAGGTCTCTAAGACTGTACAAAGATTTAGGATTAGCATTAAAAAGCATAACTTTAAAGTTAGAATGGATATTTTTCATTATAATTCTAATTAATTTTGTTTCACCAAGGGGTTCCTTCATACGAGAATTCATGCTAACTATGGCTGAATGAAAACTGTCATAAGGTTCTTTCTGAAGCTGTTTACGCTTGTACATATTTAATAATATGTCATCATCTGATTCCAAAGTACCGAATTCACGAGATATTGAATATTCTAAAAATTGATATGTGGGATTTGGATTCAGTTTTATGAATTCCCAATACCACTCGTTTGCGTTGCCGCGTAAAAATATTTGAAAGTTCTCCAGTAAATACTCATCAGTACACCGAGTTCGTTTAGCTAAGGTCTCAATTTTAAAAAGAAAATTTGTTACATTACCTGTACCATCAAAAGAGATGTTCCATTTCTCCAGTTTTACTTTATCAAATAGTCCTGGGTTGAAATTGGCCTCCTGAGATACAGTTGGGTTATTCGCATTTAAGTTTGTGTCACAAGTCAAGTTAGTAATAGTAGCTTTCAAAGAATTAAGTTCCCTCCTAAATTCATCTTGAGAAGATCGTATGGCCTCTTGTACAGCTGATAATAAATTGTCATTATTATTAACTGTAGACGGTTCAGCAATGAATTCACTTTGAATATCAATTTCTTTCGAAGCCATGTTTAAGTCAATTGTATCCTGATGTTCTAAATGACGTGGAATATCTCCGAGAGAAACTTGATCGGACTGACAGATATTTAAAGAAACTTTTGGTTCTAACGGTTTGAGATTGCTCTGGATGTTTTCTTCAGGTGGGGGTGAATGAACCACACGTGGTCTTGAAGTGGGTGTACTTGGTAATTCTTCTAATGATTGCGTATTATTCCAAACAGTTTTGCCTCTACCTCTACTTGCACTTAAATTACTGTTTGATCCCTTTCCTGAACTACGAGTGTTCATAATAAATGAACAGATCGACAGACGGACAAAATTAAGAAAAAATTAAAAATACTCTATTTCGAAAACAAATGCGAATAATGCAGTAAGGCGTTGCAGTGTGTGATTATATCGGTTTAGTGGAAAAAAAAAATCATGTGAAAAAAATTGCAAAATAATAATAAAATTGATTTAGGTTTAATACAATATTAATACAATAACTCCAGTAAACGAATTGGTGGATGAGTAAACAGTGAATAATATTTTTTTCTTTTTTTTTTCAAAACATGTCTTGTAATTATCTGATTTTGTTACTTCAGAATTTACCGCTACTGTTTTGAATTGATACTTTATTGATCATATGCTTCATTAAAGATGAAACAAAGTCTAATGTTTACAAGTAATAAGAAAAAATTAAAAAAAAATAGTTTAAGTTGAGTATACATAGGTATAAACAAAAATATACAAGGTTTTCTTTAAATTTGATGCATTTGTTAAATTTCAGTTAAATACAATAAAATTTAAAGTCTCTCAAATTTTCAGAAAGCCTCCACTCAAAAAAAAAAAATTTCAAAATTATAACGCAAAAATGTTAGAGAATTGGATCTCATGACATTTGACTTTTATTATTCAAAAAAAATTTTAAAAGAGATTGATGGAAAAAAATTAAACTATTATTGTGTTGGTATAATTTCAAATTTCATTAAGTATACCTCGTATAACTTTTTCCTGACTTTAATCAAATGTATTTGGGTTTTTATATATTATATTCAAAATTTTAAGTGCAGCTGGTTCAAGCCACTGTTATTTTACATCCAAACATATTTAAAAAAAATCGTCTATTTAAATTTAAATGACAAAATTCGTTATACGAAATTTACCTATAATTTTCCTTTACATTATGCTACCCTATAGGCAGCTTTACGTTGGGCGCCATCTATGTTACGCGCGAATTATGTTTTTATTCTTTTTTTAAAAAAGGAATAAAACAACCGAGATTTTATTTTTTAAATCTTTATTGAATGACTTTGGTCTTAAGACTAACTTATTTTAAAATTCTTAACTCTATTGTTGGTACAAAATTCGGTTTTTGTTTATTAATAATTTTCTGTATGTTTGTTTAATTGTGGCAACTTAATTGATTGGGTCATCAATAAAAAATCAAAAGACTTAACATAAAATATTTATTAATGGTTTAGAATTTCATTCAAATTGTATTCTGCTACATATAGCAGAATAAAATTTGAATGAATAAAAAATGTCATTGGTTTTGTTGAGCAATAACGGAAAGGGAGTCAAATTTCGGAATATGAATCGATTGCTTAAACAGTTCAAAAAAAATAAAGTCAAGTGTCTTTGACTTTATTTTTCGGTTTGTTTAATGTATTTGGAAATGATTGAATCCACATCCACGAGGGTTGGTTGAGTATGTGGGATTACATACGTAACTCCTCCCCCATTAGATGAAGGATTCTCCTGAATTCTTCCATTTGACTTCTTATTTTTGTTACAAAAAATTACTATTAATATAATTGCTATTGCCACAATTGCTGTTGGTGGTATGGTGTAAATAATGATCTTGTTGTTGAATTTTATTTCCTCAATTTCTTTCATATTTTGTATTGTTTTTATTTTTACTTCTTCTATAGTGAGTGTATTATTAAATTTTATATTTTGAAATTTTGGAACAATTATTTTATCTAGATACATTTTATTATTATTTGAAAATCTTTGATTTGCTATTGTTAAAGTGCAATTATTATACTGTATTAAGTAATTCCCATTCAAAATATTGTTTGTGTTATTGTAGTTGCTTGTAATTGTACTATTCTTTGCATTTTTTTACAATAATTGTTTGGTCGTTTATATTTATGATTTCCGTGTTTTCGTTTGTTATAATCTTACATGTTTTTTCTGTTGTACAATGCCTTGATAATTTACACTCGGTTAAATAATTGTCTTGTTTATAAATATATGTTTTGTTATTATAATTAAATATGTTTTCGATTTCTGCCTCTATTTCTTTATTTAAGTATGGCATAGGTATAATAGTTGTTACTTGTATAGAATGGAATAGTCTTGGAACTTTAATTATAAATATTAGTTCATTAGTTTTTTCGAAAATAGCAGTTCTCAAGAATTTTATTTTTCTTATATCTATATTGTAATCATCTATCTCTTGCTTTGTTAGGATGCTGGGGTCTGTTATTCCATTTTGTGCTGTTGTTATATAGTTTTGTATATGTTCAATGTGGTTTCTAATTGTTGTCAAAATAAGTAGATTTTCGAAATATATGTTTTTTGCTAGTATGTCTCTTACAGATCTATGTAGTCCTTCCATATAATATATTAAATTTTTCTGGTTCTGAGATACAGTGTTTCTTATTAGTTGAATTGTATTGTTGAAGTGGTCGTTAATTTTTATCTGTTGATTTAAGTTTGTTATAGAGTTATGTATGTTGGTGTCAACTGTATTAAAATGTTGAATTATATCTTCTTGGTCAGTATTGTCCATGGTGCCGAAAAGGTATTTCCAAGCATGTCCTACCAAATTTAAAAGTCCACGTTTTTGCCTATTGCTGGGTGTTATTGTTTTTGTCCGTAGTTGGTATTGTCTGTTTCTATTATAATTTGTTCGTTTTGATCTATTTTAGTTTTTAAATCGTCTTTTAAGGTCCCTGAAACGTTTAGCCAAATATTCGAAGTCAATATCATCGTCGTCGTTATGGTTTATCATGTTTATGCTATTATTGATATTTGAATAATTAGGAATCCCTGAGAACTTCAAAGGTCTTTTAATATTTGACACATGAACATTTTCTAACCTCTGTTTTCTAAATTTAGGCTGCTCTTTGTGTCTTAAATTCTTATAATTCTTTATGTAACCTTCCTGTCTTGTTTCTACATAAGTTTCCCTATTTCTATTTGCTTTGGATATTAGTTGTTCTTTTGCTTTATGTAATCGTTCATATATTATGGAATGGTCAATTATGTGATTTTGAGCTTCTAATGGTGTACATTTAATTGTGCTATGGTATGTATCGTTGTACAACCTTATAGCTTTGGATATTTGTTGTGTAATTGGTAAATGATTTTCAAGATTTAAGGTTCTTATTTTCTCTGTTATTGTGTTGTTTAATCTTTCAATATCGCTGTTGCCAGTATGACTGTTCGGTTTAGTAATGTGATATTCTATTCCTTCAGTCTGCAAAAATGTTTTAACATTCTCGTTATTGAATTCGTTGTCAAATACCATTTTCTTTATTTTTCCTTTAATTGCCAAAAATTGTTGTAGTTGTGCAACAAGTGTAATACTATTTCTATCTGTAAGTGGCAAGCAAGTGGCATGTTTTGAAAACTTATCAATAAAAACGATGAAGGAATGTTTGCTATTAACGTATGTATCTACATGTATAATTTCATTAGTAGTATGCGGAGTTTCTGTTATGTAAAACTTGTTTTTGATTGGGTTTCTATCATATTTTCCTCCTGAGCATACATCACAGTTGTTAATGACCTTTGTTATTTCTTCCTTAAGCTGAGGATTGTATAGTAAATATTTTAGCTTTTCGAAAGTTGCTGTTATACCGCAGTGTCCACTTTCGTTTTTATGAAAGAGAGCAATTTGTTTTCTTAGTTCTTCATCATCTTCAATATCTTTTGCCAGTCGAGAACACCTAACAAATTTAACGTGAGGGTTCATAGAGAATTCCTCTTCTATAATTTTCCGTACTTTGTAAAATTCGTGATCATTCAGGTTAGAGTATATTCCTACCTTTCCTTTTCCAATTTCTTTTCTTACGATATCCAAGACCCTATTCTCGTTAATATCATTCTTGTCTATGTAAATACGTTTATATTTAAACAATCTTTCAACTGTTTTTGGTTTTTCTTCTAAAACTATTATTTGTGTTTTGAACCGATTGACAACAGTATCCAAAATTGGAATTGCATATCCTAGATCTTCCTCTTGGGAATGTATCGTTTCAACTTCGACCGTCATGCTGCCATTTTCTTCCTGATCCTGTAGAATTTCCATTTGGGCATTGATTTCATCATTTCTTATTCGACTCAAGAAATCGGCGACATTATTAGTTTTTCCTTTAATATATTCAATTGAAAAGTTGTATTCTCCCAAGCTAAGAAGCCATCTCTGAAGTTTTGGGTTCATATCTTTACCCGAATATTTTGTCATCAGCCACTTCAGTGGTTGATGATCACACTCTAAATCGAATTCTCTGCCAAAGATATAAGGTCGGAAGTATTTTACTGCCCACACTATGGCGAGAAGTTCCTTTTCTATAGTAGCATAGTTAGTTTCGTGTTTGTTTAAAGTTCTTGATGCATATGCAATAGGGTGTCCATCTTGGGAAAGGACGGCTCCGAGGGCAATGTTGCTTGCATCTGTTGTGATTTTAAACTTTTTTGTGAAATCTGGGTAACGTAATATTGGTGAATTTGTTATTAGGTCTTTAAGTTTTTCAAAAGAAGTAATGTAACTAGGATCATATGTATTAATTGGTTGATCCTTTTTTAAAAATCGTGTCATGGGGTATGCAATTTTTGCATAATCTTTGACAAATTTTCTATAAAATCCTGTCATACCCAGGAAAGATTTTATTTGTTTTGTATTTTTTGGAATTTTCAAACTTTTTATTATTCCTACTTTAGCAGGGTTTGGTTGTATTCCGTTTGCTGTAAGGATGTGTCCCAAAAACTGAGTTTCTTTTTTTAGAAAATCGCATTTGTCAATTTGTATTTTGAGGTGGGCTTTTTTGAGTGCTTTAAATATAAGCTTTAGATTGGTTAAGTGTTCTTCCAAGGATGTTCCGAAGACTAATATGTCGTCCATATAAACGACGCATATTTTGTTAATATATTCATGTAAAATTTTATTCATCAACCTTTGGAATGTTGATGGGGCATTTTTTAGGCCAAATGGCATACGAATAAATTCGTAGTGTCCAAATGGTGTTGAAAACGCCGTTTTTGCTCTATCCTCCTCTCTAACTGGAATTTGGTGGAAT